>JAQZBX010007737.1:0-49735 GCA_029593785.1 Cabassous unicinctus | reverse complement strand
ATAGAGGGGGAAATCAGAATCTGCTTTTTGAGCCATAATTTTTGGTTTGATGTTTTTGTTGCATCCCGCCGAGTGATTTAAGTGTGCTCATAAATGAATATACTGTACTCCTTTTAAACAATGCTAAAATCAAGTAAAATACTAAAATGAAATCCACCAATCAGTTGGTAATAGAGGCAGCAATGGGATCTCATGGGAGACATGTCTTTGTAAATAGCACAGATGCAGGGAGGTAATGGTCCTGCCCTGGCTTTGGTAAGAATTCAACCCCAACGTCAGAGCAGAAGGAATGAGATCAGGAATAAGCAAAAGTCATCTAGAACAGGCTGAGCAATAATGACACCTGATGGCTGGTGAGCACCTACTATGTGCCAGGCCCCATGGTAGGTGCTTTTAGGAATATCATCTTTTTCACTCCTTATAATGAGCCTGTGAGATGAGGTATCACTTGCCCAAAAGACTGACCATAGCCTACTTAAGGTACAGATCTAGCAGATGTTTATTTTATTTTATTTTATTTTTTAAAAAGATTTTTATTTATTTTATTTATTTATCCCCCCCTTGCTGCTTGTGTTGCTGTGTCCATTCGCTGCGTGTCTTCTCTGTGTCTGCTTATCTTCCCCTTGCTGTGAGGTCTTGCCGCATCAGCCCACGGCGCCGCGCGAGCCGGCCTGCCCTCACAAGGAGGCCCTGGGAAGCGAACCCGGGGCCTCTCATATGGTAAACGGATGCTCTATCCATTGCGCCACACCCGCTTCCTGCCGTGAGGTTGCTGCATCAGCCCGCCGCACCGCTCAGGCCGGCGAAGCAGATGTTTATTGAACCCTTACTATGTGCCAGGCACTGCTCGAAAAATTTTCCTTGTATTGACTCATTTAATCCGCATAACAATATCAGGAGTTGGTACTGTTATCTCCTTTATATAACTGGGGAGATTGGCATGCAGAGAAGGTAAGTGACCAGGATCCCATGGGTAGTAGGTGGTAGAGCTGGCACTGAAAACCAGAACACTACACTTAGAAAAGAATAGACCACTGCAGGTACAGAGGGTCCACAGGAAGCAGAGGCAATAATTATTGGGTGGATGGGTGGAGGCTGCTACAGAGGTTTGAGAGATGGGGACATGTGTTCTTCAGACCCTTTTTTAGGAGATCTTGCATAGACTGATTTATTAGTTTAGCTCTCACAACAGCCCTGACAGTTAAATATTATCCCCATTTGGCAGATGAGCAAACTTCGGTAACTTGCCCAATGCCACCCAGCTAGTAAGTGGCAAAGGCAGGATTCAAACCCAGTTCTATATGACTACAAGGCTCCTGATTGGGAGTTATGAGACATCCCGACCTTGGCTCGGCTGTTACCCTGCTGTCCTCTTGAGGGGAACCTGTTTTCTCATCTGCTGTGCCTGGGTTCAGAATGGGTGCCTGCCGGAGGTGACACTCTATAAGCAAAACCAGGTGACTGCTTTCCTCCCTGACCCTGGACATGGAAGACATCACCAATCCATCACAGATATGGGCTTAGGATTTATCTAAGCACTGCCATTTGACTGAAATTGGAACTGAGAGGAAATGTATTTTGGGAGGCTTCATTTGTAAAAATCATCAAACAGCACATTGTTAGATATTCATATGGACCAGGTAAAACTTATTATGTACTATATAAAAGACAGATTGTGCTCAACATGGCTTCCCTGCAAGAACAGTAACCACAACCTGCACCTTGTGTAGGAACATCCCTGACCACACTGGTGTTTGGATCCAGACCGCAGGGGGATTCACCCACCAGAATCAGCAGCGCCCCCATCCTGCACTGGTGTCACACACAGAGCTGATTGTCGTGCTGGCTACCAGACATGGAAACTAAGTAGTAATAGTAGCTGATGTAGCACTTTAACAAGCAACAAAAATCAATTTAAAAAGTGAATTATCCATGGTTTGTGACTAATAATAAAATAAGCTTATATCCATTGCAAAAATGTCTCTGAGTGGGAGAGGACATGACAGAAGCAGGAAATGGAAATTGATTATGCAAAAAAGCAAGAGGATGATTTTTTGAAAGACCATAACTTACCTCATTCTAACATGACCTTCATCTTAGGCCTTGCTGGCTCTAGATGTGCCTCTGAAGCTCTACGAGGATCCTCCCAGCTTTGGTGTCAGAGGACAGAGACAGGGTCTGCAGTTTAATTTCCATCCATCCACCCATCCATCCATCCATCTATCCATCCATCCATCCATCCATCCATCCACCCACCCATCCACCCATCCATGCATCCACTTGTCCAATAAACCCTTATTAAGCACCTAGTCTGTTGCAGGCACACTGCTGGAGACTAAGGCTGTGAAGATGGGTAAGATGTGGCTCCTGTGTCATGGGGCTTACATGCTGGAGGAACTGACATGCACATAAGCAAGTGCTAAGAAGTGCCATAATGGGGTTATATTCAAGGGTTGTGGGGGCACTGAGGAGGGCATGGTCAGACCAACTTGGGGTGAAGGCGGTTAGAAAAGACTTTATGGAGGGGTAGTCACCTTCCAGCTGAGTCTAGAAAGAATGTGTGACTCATTAGGCAGATCAGGAGTGGGAAGGGTGTTGCAGGTAGAGGGAACCGCACAGGCAGAAGTGTAAAGAGGCCCGGCCTGGTGCGGGAGCCTCAGGCAGTGCAGTAAGCCGGAATATGGGGTGGGAATTGGGCTGGGGTGCAGGGCTCAGCACCCAGGGAGCTGCCGCAACAGCTTACCAACTGAGTGACCAAAAGATTCTCTAAAGTCATTACTGAGAATCCTGCAAATGCAGCAAGTACCAGACCCTTCCCCATTTACGCCCTCCTTTCTACTCCCCAAAGTAAAAGCTTCCTTGGGAGACGAGTGTTTTCAGTGTGTCTATGCATGCCCGACACACCATTATAATCACATCTTCATCCGAACACAGTTTCTTGGGCAAGCGCTGTCGGCTCTGGCGGCGTATTCTCAGCAAATGGCCTCAGGGTGTGATTTGTTGGTTGGAACTAGGAGAGAGGTGTTTTGAGGATGCAGGCAGGGAGGCAGCACCAGCGAGAGGAATGAACTTGAGCTTTGGAATCCCACAGGCCTGGCTTGGCCCCTTACCCAGAGGCTGGCCTTGGGCCCGGTGCTCTAGCCCTCAGAGCCTCAGGTTTTCTGAAATCCCCCCAGCTCTGGGCCTGGGTATTGCCTTTAGTGTCCCCTTGCCCTTTCCCATCCAGGGCCCAGGCCCACCATTGGCTGGCCAGGGCTGATGGCGCTCATGACAAGGTACCAGGTTGTCCTGACTCCTCCAGAGCATTTCTCTGACCCACACTCTCAGGTAAGCTGGAAAGTGACAATTTGGGTTTCTGTCTGCATCTCTCTGCCTTGCAGTCTGTCCTCCTCTTCCTTCTTTTTCTCTTTTGGGTTTCATTTCTGTCTTTTTAAGAAAATCCCTTAGTCCACCTTCCACCTTCCAGCATCATCAATTGAAGAAGCTCAGATAGGCCAGCAGGAGTGGCCACTCACTATGCCAAACTGGCCCGTCTCAGCCCTGCTGCATACAGCTGTGCAGGGTGTGGACTGCACAACCCCAGGAAGTTCCACTCCCATGGACTAAGCTGGGATGACACCCCCAGAGAGTGCAACGGGGCAGCCCCGAGCAGCCTGTTTCCCTTAATTGCAGTCCCATCCAGGGCTTCACTCTGCTCCTTGTCAATTCGTACATCTTCAGTCCCTATAAGCCCACTGTTTCCCCTTAAAACATGTTATGCTGACATTACAGTGGAGACTCACCTATATGAACAGGTTGGGGCTGGGAGTGTGTTTGTGGGCTCAGATTGGACTAAGTTCACAATCTCTTTTGGAATGGGAAGCTTTATTACCTTGCTTTATGCAATGGGTATATTTGAAATAGAAGTTGGGTCCAGGTTAGAATGTTCACTTAGTGGGTTTTCTTAAAGTGGGACATACCTCAATGCATTTGCTATATTTTTGACCTTTAGCTCCATTCAAAATCCACTTTCCATACATCTGAGTGGGGTGGGGGTGGGATGGAGGAGGGAGTCCATCATCCCAGTGGCTTCTGCCCCAGCCGGAGGTATGAGCACATGGGAGCCAGGTGGGGGGTGGGTTGAGCACAGGGGAAGGACTTTTTGTCAACCTGCCCAGCTCAGGCCTCTGTGGCCCTCCTGTCCTTACCTGGGACCCACTTGCCCCACCTCCATCTCTTCCCATCCCAAGCCCCTCCACAGGCCCCAGGACAGATTCTGATCTTGGCAGGAGGGATTTCAACTCACCCAGAAACAAGCTTCAGGTTTTAGCCCTGAGTAAGGAAGGACAGGGGTGCTGGTTGAGCCCCTGCACATGCCCGCAAGGTGCATGGGCTTCCATTGAGCCTCACAGTCAGTCTCTGAGGTAGGGGTGGAGCATCTCCCTTGAGCAGTGGCTGCAGCACTTGGTCTCCACGCCTGACACTCCACCACCGGCCTCGAGGGTTAAAAATCATTTGTATAGATAGCCTCCCCCACGGACAGATGATTTCGGGTTGTGAACCAATAAAGTCCCAGGTCCCAGAAACCCCATGGCTTCTGGATCACTGCTTTCTAGGGCTTTTTCTCCCTGAAGGCCCAGCAAGAGCATCAGAGTGAGTCGCAGTCGCCCTCCTTCCCTGGGAGACTCTCCTGCCGCAGCAGGAAGCCCCCAGCGCGGAGCTGGTCCTGGAGCTCTGAAGCCGGTTCCTGGGAACCTGGACCAAGGAGTTCCCTGGGCTTGTGATGCTGCCCTGCAGCCCTCGGAGCCTGAGCTGACTCCTCGGGGAGGTTCTCTGTGCACCAAGCATTTGCCATAGAATTCATTTTTTACTGTGCCCTTCCTATAGGGCTTTCCTGGGGGAGTGGCGAAGGTTTCCAAGAAAAAACGTGTGGAGTTGAGAATCTGTGAAGGTAAGATGTGGAATCTAAAGTTTTTGCTCTTGAGTCACTTAACTCTCAGTGGTGAGGGCCAGTTCTCAGGTCTGGTCTTTCTAGCTCAGCACGGCACCAACTGGACTCACATCATTGACTCTTACATTATTTTCCAAAAGTGATTATCTGCTGTGTATCTAGGCTGGTTTCCTGCTTTTGGCATTTATAACATCACACTATATTCCCCAAATAATTTATATATTAGTTATTAATACTTGTTGGGGGCTCATTATAACTTTGAAAGCCCATCGATTACTTTCAGTCCTTCAAACTGGGTGCTTCTCTGTCATCATCAATGGCACACGGGGCCATACTTAGACCAGCCAGAGCTACTTTACACCTTTAAGAAACTTCTCTTTTCCACTAAGTGATCCCAATTTTGAACGGCTGAGCTGGTGGTCGTGTACAGTTCCTCCATTCATCTCTGGGCTCCATCCATGAAGTCCCTTGCTGGGGAATTGGGTGGGTGGTCTAGGTTGCCCTTTCATGTACGGAATCTTGACTGCTTTGGCTATTAGGAAGGACATCGATGGAACGATCACTATACCACCTCCTGTAGCCTTCCACATGGGCAGTTGCATTTCAGTTTGTGAAACAACAAAGTCCCAGTTTCCAGAAACCCATGGCTTCTTGCTTCTTGCTGACTAGGCCCCACTGAAGCTCAGACTTTAGGGGATTGACCTATCCAATGATCTTGCATTTGAATGCATCCCTCTGGACCAACCTGAGCCCCCCAAAAAATTTGATAATAGAAATCAGTTAAGGGGCTTGAGTTTTGGATGGCCACATATGTCCTAATACAATGTCATATCAGTTATGGTTGTTACCCCCCATTTTACAGAAGGGGAAATTGAGTCAAGAAAGGTCGTGTTAGTTGCTACAGATTATCTATGTAGTAGAGTCTAGTCCCTGAATCGTATAGCAGGTTTGGAGTCCTGGGTCTTTAAAACCTGACCGGTGCCCCCTTTCTCCCTGAACAGGGATTCTGCCTGGGACCTGCGGGTCCCCTCCCAGGACCTGGAGTCGTGGGCTGGGCTAGGCTCTCTGGTCCGGGTGCACAGCCCGCCTGCCAGCCTGGGTGGGATGTGGCTGCAGGCTTCTGGGCTGCCTGCCTGCTTTGCCTGAGAGGGTGGGTCTGGTCCCAGGTAGTCTCTTCTTCCAGGCTTCCCCACCCTCCTGGCTGGGTCCTGAGAAAGACATGCACCCTTGCCTTCCCCTCGGGAGGCCAACTGAGCGACGTTAGTGCCACACAGTATGCCACGTGGCCTCCTGTACAAGATCGCTTGGGTCTTGTGGAGGCAGGAAGGTGCAGGTGGTCTACTGCATAAAGTTGGGAAAAGAGCACCGGCTTTGGAATTGGGCAAATCTGGACTTTAATTCGCCTCCCTGTTTCTTCATCTGTTAAAAGACGTCCCAGTGCCACCCCACAGAGCTGCTGGGGGAACTGAAGATGTCTCTGAGTGGTTAACACAGTGGAACACAGCAGGAACTTAGTAAATATTTGGGAGCAGCATTGTGTGGATAAGAACCTGGGCTCTGGACTCAGGCAGACCTGGCTTTGGGCCCTAGCTCAGACTAGTTTATTGGCTCAGTTTCCCATCCATAAATTAGGAATAATAGTACATATCTCACTGTTGTGGGAGTTTCTATATTTCATCAGTTATAAGATGCACATTTTCCCACAGCTTAACATCTCTAATACTTTACCATTAATGGCCTCTGCATTGTGTTATAGCTTAACTGGTAGTATATTTCTCTCAGACTGGTACAGCTGTTGTCTGAGGTTTGATGAAATATAGGAAATGAACTCCTGCTTATATCGGGCTCAGCACAGTGCCTAGCACATAGTAATTGCTCAGTAAATGGCAAATGTTATTATTACTTCCTGTGAGAATATGGGAAAGTTTTATACTACCTTTGAGCCTTGGTTTCCTCATCTGCACAATGGGGACAATTATCTCTACTTCATAGGATTAGAGAGAGTATTAAATGAGATATCATATAGATGAAGGCACCTACCATAGCATCTGGCATATAATAGGAGCTCTGTAATGGCCTCCTCTTTCCTGAGACTGCAACCAGGGAAAACTTCCCATTTGTTGAGTTTTGGCAGGGGTGTGGGTGGGGGGTGGGGGGTGGAGAGAGATTCCTTACCCCTCAGCTCTGGCTCTGCGGGACCACCAGTCTCCTGCTCACTGCTGCCCCCTAGTGGTCCCGAGAATCAGGGCACAGATGAGAAGGTGAGGGGAGAAAATGGTGGCAGGCAACTCTTCTGGGCTTGAAGATGAACTTGATGGAATCCTGAAGCCCAACCTGAGACTGCGATTAAGAAGATGTAAAAGACCTGCTAAGATCCCTGCTGCAGTTCTCTTTATATCTGACTATGGCTGCTGGGAAAATGCCCCTAGAAGATCACAACTCTAAACCTCTGCCCCCACCTGTCTTTCAGCAGAACACACTCCTACCTCTATGCTGAAAGCATGCCATAAGAGAGGCCACCTTGGTTGACAAAATGGATTGGTGGCATCCTTTCTCTTGTGTGCCCAAGAGATCGTGGTCTGGATTGGGGTCAACTGGATCTAGTGCCAAATCATGGCTTTGGACGACCATGGGCATATGCCATCCCCTCCCCCCCCCCCCACAGGTCTCAGTGTCCTCGTCTTGTAAAGTTAATGTACACACGGGGCCTGTCACATAGTTGGTGCTCAAAAATGATAAGTTGCTTACTCCACTTCCCTCCTCTCCAACTTAGCTGCTTTGCAAAGAGAATTGGGAGAAATCATAAGCAATATTGATTTTATAAAATGCTCAGATGTCTTCCCTGCTGCTCTGATAAAGTGATCTTTGAACTGAACCTTCCCCTGCAAGTCTGTAATATCACATATGAGCAGACACAAGCTATCAGACTGTGAGGAGGTCCTGGGTGCTCACCTTCCAAAGACGGACAAATAACCTCTATTGAAGCCCTCTGCCTGGCTCTTTGGTGATGTTCATGGACAACAGCCCTTCTGCTTGGTGCTAGGGTATCTGGCATAGTGAGAGGCCACAAGACGGGGTGGGAGGAGGATGTGGGGAGAAAGCCTGGACTGACACCCTCTAGTTCAGGCACTTCATACGGATTAGGTATGAATTAAGAACTTTTGTTTACAGATGAGGAAACTGAGGCACAGAGTCATGAAAGAATTTGCCCAAGATTTCACTGATGGTAAATGGTGGAGCCAGGATTCAGACTTGAGCAGTCTGGTGCTGAAGCCCTGCACCACTCTCCCACAGTTCCCCACATCAAAGTAGGCCTCTTTGTTTGATCCCCAGGTGAGGGCCACTGTCCCTGGAAAGAAGACATTCTTTATCAGGGACCCACTCACTGAGAGGTTGCTGCATGTCTCAGGATGCTCTGCTGAAAGTCCCCTCTTTCCCTCTCAGTGTAGGTCAGCATATCATCCCCATTTTACAGATGGGAAGACTGAGGCTCAGAGAGGCAAAGTGATTTGCTTGAGATTATACAGAGTTGGAGGTCAGCTTTGGTCAAGGACTAAAGTCTTTTAACTCCTGGTCCTGTCACACACCTAGCCAGCTGTCTCCTCCTCCCATGCCCTGTCCAGCTCCCTCTCTGGGCTGCTGCCCAGCCCCTTATGTGAGGAGGAGGGCGATCCCATAAACATAATCCTAAAGCCCTGAGCACACCATCATACTGACTATGGTCCTGTGTGTTTGAGTTTTGTCCTTTCCTGGCAGCTTTCCATAAAAATACTAATAAACTGACTTCTCTCTGGTGCCTTCCAGAAAACCCCATAGGCAGAATACTGTGCTTGGGGATTGTTTTGGGAATAGAAGAAGTTAAAGGTTTGGAGTCAGACATCCTAAGCTTGAAACTCAGCTTCACCACCTGCTAGCTATGCCACTGGGCAACTAATTGAACTTCTTTGAGTGTAAGTTAGAAATGGGAATATTATTCTCCATCTTGGAAGTTTTTATGAGACAATGCGTGAATAGAATCTAGCACATTGTCTATATGACATATAGCCAATTCTTAATTTAGCAGAGGTCCTGTCCTTCCTTATTCATTGGAAAAAGAGGCCTGAATAAATTTGCCTTAAGAAAATCCAGTCTGCAAAATTCACCCAGACTTGGATCAGGGCAGGGATTATTTTAATTATTCAAGGATCCTTGATTTTGACAAAGGTCTTAGCCAGGGTCCTTTAAATGGCAACTGCATGTGTACACTGCCATGTCTGCGTACGAATCATTAGCTACTTGACAGTGATGTTAGCGGGAGAGAAAAAGCGCTGGGCCTATGTTATCGAAAGCCAGTGTCAGGAGCCATTGCCTGCTAGAAATCAAATGGGAATGGAGAAAAAATAGGTCTGAAAGAGTAATCCAAGGAAAAGAGTTCATTTATAAATATCTAACTCACCTTCTTTCACAGTAACACATCATTTCAGTTCAGAGCAAAATACAAATGCACAGAATCAAGCACCTCCAAATGTTTTTCCCTAAACTTTAAAAGCCCAGTGACAGGTGAGTGGAATGAGCCTTCACAATGCAAGATGCCAAGTTGTAATTGTTAATTCTTCTGGCTGTAATTTATCCTGCTATCCCTTTGGGTAGCTAAACAGCTCTGATCAGTTGCCCAATCGGCTCATAAGTCTTCTTGATGAATCACTTTCATTCTCTCGCTCCTTTCTCCAGGCTGCGGTAATTCTTGACAATGGCCTTAGAGCCTCTGTCCCCCATGGATGCGGAAGGGAAGAGCCATCTATTAGGAGGCACAGGTGGAGAACAGAAAGCTCCTGCACCAGGCAGGTTGGCAGGTGGAGGGCAAAGCCCTCTTCTTTGGATGGATGATGGCACAGATGATGACCACGGAATGCCCATGACCTACAGGGCAGGAGGCCCCCTGCGTGCTTGGGGTCTTTGCATCAGGGATGGCTGGGCAAATCCTGCCTGTGGCGTTCCAGTGAGTGTCCAGAGCATCTTCATGAAAGAAAATGCCATGTGCTAAGTGCACAGATAAACTAGTGCAGTGTGGCAGAGCCCGTGAGTGCTCCAGTGTCAGAGTTCTCATCTTCTTCCTGTGCTGGCTACCTTTCCAAGCACACTTCCCCCCCATCCAGATGAGGTGTGTGATCAGTTCTCACCAAGAAGGTAAGAGTGATGTGGGGACTTCTTGGTTGAGGCGATTAAGAGGAGATGTGCTTCTCTTTCCCAAGCTGATGGCTGAAGAGTAAGGAGACCTAGAGGAGGACAGAGCCACAAGAAGGGAAAAGCCTGGATCCCTAAATGACTGCGTGGAGCAGAGCCCTGCTGCCAATTCACATTAGACTTCAGCATGAATGAGGAGCAAGCTTTCAAAGTATTAAACCCCCCAGATTTAATGTTGGTTGTTATAGCAGTTAGCTTCCCCTGACTATACAGACAATACTTTATTGAACAGAACTCAAAATCTCCCACTTAAGAAAATCTCAAGTGACCGTCTATCTTGAGTTAGCAGGTGGCTTCTACTGGCCAGGTAGTATACAGTAATTCCCTATGATAGCTGTAGTGTGGAAACTTAACTTTTAACTGGAATACCATTGGCTATATGGGAACTTTAACTTTTAGACCAGATAAAATATCCTATGAGGGGGGGAGTAGGACATGGGAAGGAAGAGATATAGGCTCTTCTTGTAAAAGAACCTTGACCTTTCCTCCATCTTCCTTAGCCTCTGCTAGATGTGTGAGCAAGTCCTACAGATTCCATTTCTCCAAGTCAGTGAAGGTGTCCCCTCTTCTCTACAAGTTGAGGCCTTCATCATCTCTCTTCTGGACTATAGCAGCCACCTCCCGGCTGGCCCCCCTGCTCCTGTGTATTCCCCTCCAATCTAAGCCCCACACTGTTACCGCTGCACGTACACTTCCTAAAGGCAGGCCCAATCTTGCCATCCCCCTCCTCGATAAAATCCAAGCTCCTTTTTTTTCCAGATCTGCCTGCCTGTCTCTCCTCTCATCTTCCCCCAAACCACCAGGTTCTTGCAGCCACTCTACTTTTGTTAAGCTGTTTCCTAGCTTGGATTCTTCTTCTTGTCAGCCTGCAACTGGTTACCAGCTTTCAAGGTTAAGTTTGTGCCCCTCTGCTAAGAGACCTTCTCCATCTGTTCCTTCTGCCTTGGTTTTTATCCCAGCACCTGCATCACTTTCTTGAACTCGGTGGCTGACATACCCTCCTCCTTCCAGCCTTCAAGCTTGCACAGGTGGGGTGGGCTGGGGGACCGTGTCTGACTGCGCTTCCCCAGGGCTGGCATAAACCAGGGCTCAGCGGACTAAACCCCTGGTCTGTCACTGCAAGCTGGTTACTAAGGTAAGTCTTCCTCCTGAGCCTCGGTTTCCTCCTATGTAAACTTACAAGGTTGCTTAGTAAGGGCTAGTCCCTGGTCGTCTCTAAGGGCTTTCCCAGCTTCGGCATTCCAGGGGTCTATGATTTTACTACTGACACAGTGCAGTCATGTGAAGGAAATCAATACTCAGAGTTTTTCCTGAGCTTTGTCTCTGAGAGCCACAATTCTTCAGAAGACTGTCCTCGGGGGTGCATGTGGCTTTCAGCTTTGCCTGACACCAGAGAGAATTTACCATTACAGAAAAGCTTATGGTGCAGGTTTAGCAAACGTGGTGCCTCAGGCGCACTGGTGCTTCATTTATCAAGTCAACATGGCTTCATTATTTAGACTTTCAGGTGCTCGGCTCATAAGCTATCACTTGGATACAAAAACTGGGGTAAGATGCCCTCTTTTAATGACCCCGGTGAGAAATGAGCATGATCAATTATGCCACAACATGGGAAGAAAGGCCATTTGCGGGTTTGCAACTTGTTACATGGCTGCTTGAGCTTTCCCCACATTACAGGGTGTGCTGTGGGGTGGGCAGGGGGGATTCTCAGCACTCTTTATGTCACGCCCTTAGCAAACTCTGGGAGCTCCACCACCATAGGCCATGAGGCCTTGAGCAAATTCCTGCCCCTCCACCCAGCCTGTGTTAACCCCTGGGTCAGGGCTTTCTTATGTGTATATCTCAGGGAAATGGTTTCATGGGGTAGTGCTGGGTGGTTAACCACTCTTCCAGCACTCCAGAAACACAGTGCAGGAAGTCACTTGCATCCAATGGAGTTGTGTCCATAGATTCAACAATTTCAAAACAATGAGCATTCAGTGGTTGGTCTATGAAGCCAGCAACCCCTCCCTGCCAAATGCCTGGCCTTGGACACATGGACTTTGGCTGCTGAGGACTTCATGTATAGGGAGTCGCTGGGCACCCCAGCGTGGTCCTGGCCCACCTGATTGAGTCTGACTCTGGTGAAGCTCCTCACCTGTTAGCCTGGGTGCCACATTTTCCTATCCCATCCCAAGATTACTCATTCCCAAGAGTCACTTCTGGTTTCTCAAGGGCCTCTTCGGTCAGTCTGTCTTCTGGGAACTTCTCCACTCCCCTGTCGTCTTCACATCCCTGTATTATGGCTGAGTTTATTAATTTCAGCTCAAGCCTTGCTTCCTCCAGGAAGCTTTCCTGGCTCATCATTCCACTCTCCCTCTTCTTGAGCCCTGTAGCACTTAGTGTCTGATTATTGGGGACTTAGTATATTATCTTTTTCTATGATATGTTATCTTTCCATCTGTCCCAAAGGCTGCAGGGTCTTTGGGAACAAAGCCTGCCTGGTGGTTCTTTTTTTTTTTTTTCAATTAGAGAAGTTTCAGGTTTACAGAAAAATCATGCATAAAATACAGAGTTCCCATAGAACACCCCTGAATCGTGGTTCTTTATGACCCCAACTTGTCAGGGCACACTGAAGGCTCTCATTAAGTGTCTGTTGCATGAAAACAGCAGAAGTCAGGGTAGAGTCAATTTCTAAGGTTAAAGTAGTCCAAATCCTTAACCTGGCTCAAGACCCTACTCGATCTGGCCCCACCTGCCTCCCAGTCTCTTCTTGCTCCATTTTCTGACCCAGGCTTTATACTCTGCTGTTTTCATGCAACAGACACTTAATGAGAGCCTTCAGTGTGCAGAATTACTCACAGGCTGGCTCTTGCCTCGGCACTTTGCTTAGGCTGTTCATTATGACTGGAATGTTTTTCCTCCCACGTTTCACCCAGTTAATGCCTACCAGTCCCTGAAGACTAGTTTAGACAGCACCTCCTCTAAACAGCCTTCCTTGATCCCCTAAGTTGAAGGAAGACCCCTCCTTTGGACCCTTATAGCACCCTGTGCTTCTCCTCTCTTAGCACTTACCACAAAGTATTATTAACCTCTTCCACCATACTGTGAGTTTCCAAAGGGCGAGGCCATGTGTTAGGGACCTGTGGGTTCCCAGGACATGCAGATGGTCAGTAAATATTTGTTGAATTGATGGATGGATGGATGGATGGATGGATGGATGGTGGGCTCTGGGTAGTCCTGTCTGAGCTGGAAAAAAGAAAAGGCACAAGAAAAATGGGAAATGCAGAAATAAAAATTGAGGTCCAGGGGAAGAGGTGAGCAGCCAGGACATAGAATGGAGGTGATGACTTCTTCAGGTGAGAGTCAAGGATGACCATGGGTTCCAAAGCTGAGACCCAGTTAGGAGGGGGCAGAGTGAGGGAGGTGTCACGTGGTCAGTAAGGGGAAAATGGGGGCAGGGGTTGCTGGATGTGCTTGTCCTGGTCCAGCCCCATTGGCTACAGCTGCCAATATCCACCTGCCCCACCTGTGGTTTAAAGCAGCGGCATGCATCTTCATTCTCACATGGTCTTTCTATTTCTGCTCCTCATGGTATATGCAAGCATGAAATGAAATGGAGACCACGGAGCTTCCTATTTAGGCAACGCTCTGGCTGAGCGTTCCTGGCAAGCAGATTTGTGTTTGTCATGTGCGTGGAGGGTGAGAGGAATGAACCATTACAGTGCTTCTCAAACTTTAACGTGCCTAGAATTGTGGGGGATCTTGTTAGAAGGCAGGTTCTGATTTGGCAGGTCTAGGTGGGGCCGAGACTGTGCATTCCTAACAAGTTCCCAGGTGCTGCTTGCTGCTACTGCTGTCCAGGATGACAGAGCAGTGACAAGCTAGTAAAAGTTGGTGTCTCCCACAGGGCTCGACAGATGTGATCTTTGAAGATAAAGATGGTCTGGACTGAAGGTCACAGGATTATGGAATCATGGAAATTTTAGAATGCTTGAATTGGAAGGGACCCAGAGATATTAACATATTTCATCAAATCTAAGATGCCAACTATTGTAAGATACGCTGTTATTTTCATACTGCTAAGGGAAAAAATATCCTGCCAATTAATTGCAAAAGGCCACCAATTGTAAAGCATATCAGTTTCAGAGGTATTAATATATGTGACTTATAACTGACAAAACAGATACTTGGTTTAACCTCCAGTCCTCCCTATTTTACAGAGAAAAATATAAGCTGCCAAGAGAAGGGACTTGTCTGGGGCTGCAGGGCTGGCAAATGGCTGAACTGGGATTTGCTGCTGTTTCATTTCGTGTGAAGCCTTAGAAGGTGCTTGGGGGGCATCCTCAGGCGCTGGGTGAAAGAGGGGGTTTTCCTGCAATCATCGGACTACTGCAGATCCTCCAAAATTCCCAGTTCAATTCTGCAGTCCAGGCTGAACTCCACAAAGAGGAATCCCTGCTTGTCCCTCGGCAGCACATTTCTGCTAAGAAAACTTGAGCCCAGGGTTCTGAGCTCTTTATTTGCCTGATTTTATATTCAGGACATCCTTTTCTTTTTATTCAGGAAATTTTTAAGTTAAATTGAATCTCAGATGGCACAGTTTGAGCCTTTCTGCCCTGAGCCTCTCTTTACGGGAATCAGAAGAAAAGCAACTATTCCATCTCCTGGTCTTGTCTCTTCCATGATAAACAGTGGAATTAATTGAAGAGCAGAATTGAATCACCAGGGCAGAGGTTCTCAACCAGCACTGTGCATTAGAATTACCTGGAGGTACTTTTGTAAACCAAAAATGCCCCAGGCTTAACCCAGAGGTTAGGATTGGCTTGTTCTAGCAAGGGGCCTAGGCATTAGTAATCTTTAAAGCTTCCTAGAAGAATGCTAAACTTGGAGCCAGACTGAGAACCATTAATCTGGTCCAACCTATTTGACAGATGGAGAAACTGAGGTCCAGAAAGGCCAAGTGATTTACCTGTGGTCATAGAGCTGGCTGCAGATGTGGGGCTGGACTTCAATTCCCTGGACTATCCCTGAATTCCTCATTCAAAGTTCTAACTGACCCATCCTATTGATTCTTTATTGTAGGCACAGGCGGACACAACAACAGACTCCACCGACACACAGCTGTGTGTGTGTGATTCACTCTGTACTGGAAAATCCAGGCAGAAATTAACCTTACAACTTGGAAGGGAGATGAAGGCAGAGGTAAAAGGACCTCAAATTAAAAAAAAAAAAAGATTAGTCTTGGTGCCAATTGCCTAATCTTTGCTCCTGAAAGTTCGAGGGGTGGGGTGGGGTGCAAATCCCATTTCCCATCCCCTAGCTGGAATTTAGCCTCCTTAAGGGAATGGGCACATGGTCAGGGCTCACAGGTCTTATTTCCTAGCCTTCAAGCCATCTTAGGACTATCCTTGGACCCTCCTGAAATTCCCTATGCCCTGATATCAGACAGCCTGATGTTCCCACCATCACATGTTGGGTGTTCAGGGATGGGTGGCCTGGGCTGCTCTATAAAGTTTACTGGCCAGTGAATGACTCATCAGGAATCAATGTAGTTCCCATCTGGGATTGCCCTTGGGAAGAAAGTAATGGGCAGAATAGGCTATGAAATTATGTAGGAATGAAATACCCCACTGTGCTGGCATCTTCAAGCACGTGAGCTGATCAGAAGGAGCTGAGTATGTTCTTGGCCTTCTGCAGTTGCCCAGGGTTTCCTTCTAAAGTCAGAGAGGGGCTCATGTGTGCTGTTACTTGCCTCATCTCCCAGGGCTACTGGCTATCTATCAAGAGGCCCAGGCCACATTATATATCTGTCTCTCTGGATTTTGAACTTGCTTGTTGACTTACTCCACAACGTCAACAGGCCCAGTGTGAACATATATGTTTGTGTGTGTGTGGAAGGAGTGGGGAGAGAGCAGATACAGCACCAAACAGGAGCTAAATTAGGATTGCCAGCTCCATTATAGGGCTTTGGCCATTGAATGGCAAGTGAGCCTCCTAGCTCTGCTTACCATTCAGTAGCTTTCCAATTTCAAGGTGCATCTGCATTCCTGGGAGGCTTGTTCAAAAGGCAGATTCCTGGGCCCCACTTTCAGAGAATTGGATTCAGGGAATGTGGAGTGAGGGCCCAGGAATATGCACTTAACCCACTTCCCAGGTGCTTGTGAACATACTGAAGTCGGAGAACGACTAGCTTAGGAAAACATCCTACTAGATATTGGTGTGATGGGGGGCAGTGTGACAATATCTCTTTAGACTTCAATTCCTCATCTGCAAATCAAGGGGGCAGAACTAGGTGACCTTAAGGTCCTTTCCAACTCTTTGTACCTGTCATTTGCCTACCTGCCCATGGGGTGAGATGCAAAGATGACACCAGGGAGCCAGCATGGGAGGCTGTGAGAGTTTAAAATGCTGAGCAGTGTGTCCTCTCCCAGGGCAGCTTTCACTGTAATGTAAAACCAGCATCTCCTAAGGTTTTGCTGGGTGGAGGAACCAATCACCTTTCTGAGTAGTCCTTGGGAGAGCGGCAGGAAGATCCCTTCCAAGCAGGGGCCCAGCGGCTCTCGGTTGAGCTGAACAAAATGGCATGGATAGTGGCTAAGGTCTTGCCTCCAGGGCTGACTCAGGCTTGGGGGGTGTGGAGGGGGCTGTGGTTGAGGCCCTCAGTGGTTAAGTCAGCTCAGTCAATTAGAAGCAGGCCAGCCTGACCCCGGGGAGCATCCGAGCCAGCACCATTTTGTCGGGCATCGTAGGTGGGGGGTATAGAGGGGGGAGGCTGTACTTGCTTAGATTCAGAATGGAGAGGTTGGGTGTGCCCTGCTTTACACAATCTGTGTTTTCCAGTAAAGCTAAGCAGACATCATTTTTTATAAACTGAAGTTTTAAGTCTATTTTAAAGGAACTATGCAAAGTAAAACATGCCAGGAAACTATGCTGAGATGCCCTGAGTGTGTCCGTGACAATCTCTGTACCATGAATGATAACTAATAGGAAAGTAATTTTTGACCCGCAAATCATATAAGTGACTGAAATTTTACAAAGGATTTTTCATATAGGCAAACTTGTTTCTGCTCAGAATAACCCCTAAGAGGTAGGTAAGACAGACTGGCAATCCAAGACACACAGAGGTGTAGCAGTTCAATCATAGACCTGAGGCTGGAACTCGGGCTTCCTTTCTCGAAGCTTAGAGGCATGGTAGCCTGGAGGAGGCTTGGAAATTTGTTTGGTAAGAGTAGATTTCTAGATGTTGAGTTATTTTTTAGCGAGCATACCTGTGGTGCTCTTACAGTGATTGAAAAAATCTTTATTTCATTAATCTACCACATGGTATTTACGTCTATACATCTTTTTGCTTCTTGCTATCACTTCTCTTTGACACAGCCCAGTCCGTGATAAAGCTTTACTGCCGGCAGGCCCTGATTTTTCTTGTCTGTGGCTGTAAGATGTTCAGGAACCATCTATCTTCCTTCTGTCCTCTACTCTGTCTTTCCCTCACAACATGAAAATCTTTAGGAAAATACATCTGACAATATATTTTTCAAGAGCCTTAAAAATGCTCATTTCCCTTGACCCAGTAATCTTATCCTTCTAGAAACTAGCCTAAGGAAAGAATTAAAATTAGCCTAAGAAGATAATCTCAAAGCTCTGGGCACAAAGATGTTCAACAGAGTATTATTTACAGTCTCAAAAACAGGTAAAGCAATTCAAGTGGTCAACAATAGAGAGATGAAAAATAAATTATGATATGTTGCTTGATAGGAATATCTTACAGTCATTAAATGATAGATATGAAAAGTACATAAGAGCTTATGATATAATATTAAGTGAAGATACACACCTACTTATGGCTCTAAAAAACCAACAACAAAACAAACAAAAAACACACCAAAAAACAAAACAAACAAACAAAAAAAACCCCACAAAAAAGCAAACCCCAAACAGCCCAACAAACAAACCCATAAAATCTATATGCAGAAAATCTGAAAATCTATATTCCGAGATCTGAAAAAATATCCTAAAACATTAAACTCAGAAGGTCTTTTGATCACTAAAATTTTGTTGTTTCTGTTTTTCTGTCCTTTCCAAGTTGACAATGATGGCCTTGTATGTATTTTGAAAAGGAAAGATGTAAATTCTTTGCATAGTACCATGGGGAGTGATTAAGAGTATGGACTTAGAGACAAGTCTGTGCTGGAATCAGGGCCCAGTCACTTACAAGGTTTGTGGCCTTGGGCAGATTATTAAGTCCTCCGTGGTTTACACTGAGAATTCTATATTTCAGTCATTTTAAATGGCTTGCTGGTCCCCCAAGCTACACTCACTTAAGGTTCTGGGCTTTTGCCCATGCTGTTCCGACTGCCTGGAATGCCCTTCCTCCAGGCCTGCTTGATAACTCAGCCATCACTTTCCAATCCAAGTTTCCCTCCCAGACTCCCCAGGCAAACCTAAAGGCTCTTTCCTCTGACCTGTTGACAGAGAGCATTTGCCATCCCTGTCTCTTTGTATCTCTGTCCCTCCACTAGCCTGGGGGCACCTTGAGGACACATGCCATGTCCCTTCTCTTTATCCTCTTTTATCTCTGAGTATAACTTGTCTATTTTTCATTGAAGTTTCATCTTTTTTTGCTTTATGTATTTTGATGTTCTGCTAGTAGGTGAACAAATATTTAGGATTGTTATGTCCTCTTGATGACTTGACTCTTTCATCATTATGAAATGACCTACTTTATCATTACTGATAAACTTTGTTCTGAAATCTGCTTTGTCTGATGTTAGTATAGACATTCCAACTTTCCTTTGATTAGTATAAGCATGGTATATCTTTTCCATCCTTTTCAACTATTTGTACCTTTAATTTTAAAATACATTTTTTTTGTAAACAGCATATAGTAGGATCTTACTTTGTAATCCAATCTGACAATCTACCTTTTAATTGGTAAGTTTAAACCATTTATATTTAATGTGATTATTGATATGAGTAGATTTAAGTCTATCATCTTACTATATATGTTCTATTGGTCCTATCTGCCCTTTATTCCCCTTTCCCTAGTTTTCTGCCTTCTGTTGGACTAATTGAATGTTTTTACAATTCCATTTTACATCCTTTGTTGGCTTATTAGCTATAACTTTTTGTTTTGCTATTTTAGTAGCTGCTTTAGGGTTTAGAGTATACAACTTTAACTTGTCTCAGTCTACCTTCAAATGATATTTATTATAACACTTTACAAAAAGTATAAGAAACTAACCATAGTATTCTTCCATTTCTCCCCCATGACTTTTACACTATGGCTGTCCTTCATTTTATTTATATCTATGTTATAACGTCATGATATATTATTTTATTTAAATAGTCAATTATCTTTTAAAGGTATCTAAGTGATAACAAAAATATCTTATACATTTACCAGTGCAGTTACCATTTCCGGTGTTCTTTATTCTTTATATGAGGCTCTGTATACACATCTGCTATCATTTTTCTCCTACCTGAAGGACTTTCTTTCACCTTCCTTGGAGTGTAGATCTGCTGGCGATTAATTCTTTCAGCTTTTATGTGTCTAGAAAAGTTCTTATTTTGCTTTCATTTTCAGAAGATATTTTCACTGGGTATAGAATTCTAGATTGACAGGTTTTTTCTTTTAGCACTTGAAATATATTACCCCACTGTCTTCTTTCTTGCATTGTTTCTGAGAGATCCGATGCCATCTTTGTCTTTGAAGGTAATCAATTATTTTTCTCTGGCTTCTTTTAAGATGTTCTTTTATCACAAATTTCAAGCAATTTGATTATGGTGTTTTTTGGTGTAGTTTTCTTCAAGTTCGCTGTGCTGGGGTCAGTGAGCATTTTGGATCTGTGGGTTTATAGTTTTCATCAAATAGGAAAGATTTTGGCCATTATTTTAACAAATATTTTTTCTGCCCCACTTTCTTTGGAGACTCCAAATTCATACATTAGGCCAGTTTGAAGTTGTCGTGTGGTTCATTGACACTCTTTTCATTTTGAAAATTATTTTTTCTCTCTTATCATTACTTCAAGTTAACTAATCTTTTCCTCTGCAATGTTTAATTTTCTGTTAATCCCATCCAGTGCACTTTTCATCTCAGAAGTTCAATTTGGGTCTTTAAAAAAAAAACCAAAAACATATTCCATGTTCATACTTTGAACCTATGGGGCTTAGTTAAAATTGTTTTAATGTCCTTGTTGGCTATTTCTAAAATATATGTTAGTTCTGGGCTGGTTTTGATTGAATGATTATTCTCATTTTAGGCCATATTTTACTGCTTCTTTGCATGCCTGATAATATTTGATTGAATGACAGATATTGTGAATATTACCATGTTGGGTGTTGGATATTTTTGTATTGCTATAAATTCTCTTGAGGTTTGTTTTGAGACACATTTAAGTTACTTGGAGATAGTTTTGGGTTTTGTTTTATGGTTTGTTAGGTGGGACCAGAGCAGCTTTCAGTCTAGGGCTAATTTTAATGCATTAATGATGCAAGACTATTCTGAATACTTTACCCAATGCTCCAAGAATTATGAGGATTTCCAGTTTGGCTGGTAGGAACAGGCACTGTTCCTTCTAATCCTTCAAGTCATTATTTCCCTGGCCTTGGGCAGTTTCTCACATGTATACTTCAATCATGAATATGCTGCATTCTCAAGGGGCACCCTCTGCAGATCTTTGGAATTCTCTGCATGCAGTTCTCTCCTCTTTGATATTCTGTGCAAACTCTAGCTACCTTGGTCTTCCCAGACTCTCAGCTGTCTCCTCAACTCAGGGAGTTCACCGAGCACTGCCTGGGTCCCCCTCCCTGTGCTGCAGCCTGAAAACACTCTCCAGGAAGTAAACTGGGACAATTATAGGGCCCACCCTTTTTATTTCCCATCTCTCTGGGATCACTTTCCTTTGTTGTCTAATATTCAGTGTCTTGAAAATGGTTTATATATTTTGGATTTTTGTTGTTGTTGTTGTTGTTTGAGGTAAGAGGGTAAAGCCATTCCTGGTTTTACTACATCTTGACTGGAAGCAGAAGTCAGAGCCTCCATTGTCACCAATGGTCCAAGTCATCTCAAAACCAAGCTAATTTTAATCCCAGGAGGTAAGTGCCTTTCCTAAATAGTAAGTGCACTTGAATCAGGTGTGCCTGACTCTACTACATGTAATTGCCTCTCCATCCAGAGAAAAGTGGTGTCGCTACCTCACAATTGAAGTACCTGTGTAGCTAATACAGAATCTGATTCTCTCAATAGCCAAGTGGGATAAATAGGCATTATTAACCCATTTGACAGGTAAAGAGTCCAAGGACAAAGAGGTATAGTGACCTGCCTGTGGCTGCACAGAGAGTGAATGGCAGAGTGAGAACTATAACTGGAGCCACTGTCCTCCACTCTGGTCTATATTTGCTGCTTCCTCTCTCCTGCGTAGCAGGGCAGCAGGCAGGGAGCTAAGTTTTCATTCTTGATCTGTAAGGATACATGCATTTCTCCACTGGGGAAAGGATGAATAATCCAATCCTCTGCTAGCAAACATACAGGAAAGTCATGCAACAAGAATGGAGTCCTGTGTTGCCTAGATGCATGGCATGGTCGGTACAAAGTTGTGTTTTTCAACCGTTGCCATGGTGTGTGGACAAAATGGGTGTGTGTTGCCTTGGTAAATGTCATCTCTACTAGAATCAGTTGAAGAAATGGGTCAGTCTGAGGGGAAGAGCCAGGAGTAAAATTAGGGAACAAATAATGGCAGCACTGTTTGCCACCTATCAGGAAGAACATGGCTTCCCACATGTTTATAAAACAAAGCAACATCGATCACATTGGAAGAGAAGCTGGCATTAGAAAAAGACGTGCTGTTTGGAAATGAAGTCTCTTTAATCGGAGGCTCATTTCTTCTTGGTTAGCAGGAGTTGTGCCTACCTGGAGTGGGCTGAAGGCCCTGGCCCTTTGGTGGCCTGCAAGCCCAGAAGCTGGAGATATAAAGGAAAGAGCTCAGGCTTTGGAAGCTGGAAGGTCTGGGTTTGAATTGTGTCCCTCCACTAACCAAGCCTCAGTCTTCTCCTCTGTAAGATGGGCACAGCCAGGCCTATCCTGGAAGGCTGTTGGAGTGTTAGATGAATCGGCGTGGATAAAGGAGTGTGGCAGTCACTCCATCACCATTATCACCCCGGTGGTCCTGAGAGTCTAAGAACAAGGCACTGAGGGAGTCAGCTATGGTAGCTGCAGTCAATGGACTGTGATGGAGCACCTCAAGTGAGGTTACGGAGACCTCCTTGTGGCAGCAGAGATGACTGTGGGAATTGACGTTGAGGGACTCAAGGAGAATACAACATAAAAGTCTAATGGGCAAATTGGCCTAGAGTGAAGGTTGGAGCCTGCCCCAGCCAAAGCTCTACTGAGAGGGCCTAGCCGCTATGGGCTGTGGGTAAGAGAGGCTACGAGGAGGCAGGGACCAGTGTGCAAGCAGGGTTAGGAACGCTGCCAGCAGAGAGGGAGAGGACACAGAGAAGCACAGCCACCACTTGTGGCCTCTGAAAGGAGGCAAAGAGTGGGAAGAGAAAGAGAGAGAGCAACGGAGGCAGAGAGAAAGAGAAAGACACATGCACACGGAGTAAGAAAAGAGCAACAATTTTGGTTGTCAGTTTCATGTTATGCAAGAGCTTCGTTTTCCTGTAAGACCTTCTTCAGCCTCCAGTAAGCATCGCCCTTTGCTTGAGTCACTTCTGAGGCCATCTGCTTCTTGCACCCAAGAGCCTTAAGTAAGCAGAAACAGACAGGAACATAGAGAAAATGGCAAGGAAGGATACCCAAATCATAACCATTCCTTTCTCTAAGTGGGGATGATCTGGATTATTGTTTCCTATTTTTCTGTTTACCTGCCCCCAAATCTTCCATAATAGTTAACTATCGATTTCTTTGGGGAAAAACAAAACAAAACAGAAGCAGCCGCACAGGACCGTGGTCGCTGCTGCCATCCTTTTCAGGTACACACTGGTGCTGCCCCTCGTCATGCTCTCTCCCACCCTTGTCGGAAGCGCTGTGCCTGTGATTACCACTGCCCTACTCATCTGGCCAAAATAAAAGCAGAACTCCCCAGGCTGACCGAAGGCAGTATTTCTCTGTGGTTAGAAACTAAGCCTTGGCGTTAAGCAGCCCTGAATCCAATTCCGGGCCGAACCACTTCCCAGCTGTTTGTCCTTGGGCAAGTTACTTAACCTCTCTGTGCTTTATTTTCAGTAGAATGATTTCCATTCATTTCTGCCTTATTAGATTGGAGAGGCACATATGAAATAATGGGTATGATGTATTTAGAAAGGCTCTAGACTCAAGAAATACCAGTTATATATTTCTTGAAAGTCTTTTCCATGGAGTGATGTTTCCTCTGCTGCTGTGACAGGGGGCCCTGCTTCTCCTCCTACTAACTGAGGATCTGCGTGTGGCTAAGCCCAGGCGCCTTTTCTCCATCCGCCATCACCTAGCACCAGAAATGCCTCTGGGAAAGGGGTGAGGCAGTCTCCACCATCGCCCTCTGGTCACAGAAGCATCTGCTCCAGTTTTGGGCTGGTCCCCAGACTCCGCCTCAAGAGCAGCCCGACTTCCCCGAGTGCAGTCCCCTCCCAGGCTGGTCTGCCCCTGCTGCTGGCTCCCATCAGGGCTTTTGGGGGAGACTCGGGGCTCGGTTCAGTTCAATTCAATTCAACAAGAATGGACGGAGGGTCCGTTATGCACCGTGTGCTGTGATAGGTGCTGGGGTGCGGGCGGGAGTACGTCTCAGTCCTAGAGACAGACACGGAACGAGTGAAGACCTGGAAGGACACACACATTGTCTTTCCGTGGGGGTGAGGAGACATGGCTTCCTAAACCGGAGAGGAGGGATCTCTGCGCTGCAGCCTAGACACTGAGGCATTGAGGCCGGGAAGAGGACAGTGTGATTTCAGGAGCTATGGGAGGGTTCATGACCATTGTCAACCTAATTCAAACCAATCCAGTCTAGTCCAAGTACATCGGAATTCAGCCAGTTAAATCCACCCCACATGGATGGAGGCAAAGTGCGAGAACACATGCCTGCTTCAATTACAGTTTTGACCTGTGGATTCTGGCCCCAGACCTGCGCCACTTTTTTTCAAAACTTATTTCAAAAGCAGACAAAAGTCTTTATACAAATTGCTATTCCAATATGGGAAGAGACCTCAGAGCCGCAGGCTTTTCCCTACGGCCTCCACATGTGCTGCGAGCAGAAGCAGGGCCTGGCGGAGGCCGTGTGCTGAGGAAAGCACTGCAGGGCCGTCCAGAGAGGAGGCCGCCTCGGGCTGGAGGGAGCAGCCCATCTCTCCTCTCCTCCTGTGTGTGAGCCTGTCTGTTAGATGTCCGGTCCAAACCATAAAACAGGTTTGTAAATAGCTGTATTGTGCATGTTCTTTAAAAATTGCACAATTAATACGTGACTGCACAAATGCATTCTTGTTATAAATATTCCAGGAATCCCAAAACAGTGAAAACTCTTCATGCACACTCAATTCAGTCCCCCTCCGCAGAGCAGCTTTTGGTATGGAGTGCATCTCTCCAAAATTTTTATGGGCGCCAATATGCATCCATGTGCATTCATAAATACATAGCTTAGTTTAGGGTGCAGGTGTTTTTAATGCAAATGTGTATTGTTCTGTAATTTGCTTTTTTCACTTACCAGTATATCCTGGAAATATTGCCCAAGGGGCCTCCAGATCTCCCTTGCTCTGTTTAACTGTTGTGTGTTGGGGGTTGGGGGCTATATATGCTTTTACCCTCTTTAATTTAATCATCTTCCTATCGATGAGCATTTCAGTTGTTTCTAAATTTTTGTTCAGCATTGCAGAAAAGACCTTCATCCATGCTTCCTGGTGCATAGGGCAGATTCTGAGAAGTGAAATTGCTAGGTTGAAGGGAATGCATGCTTTATATTTTAATGCCTCCTACCAAATCCCCACTCCCCACTAAGCCCAGCCCAAATGCTCTAACAATTTACACTGCCCTCAAGAGCTGTGTCACGTGGACTTTCGGCCCTCTCCAGAGGAAGGGTGGCTTGTTTGCAGGGGCACAGCTCCCCTTCCACCTGCCCTTCCTGCAGTCCTCTTGGTTCTCCTACAGACCTTGACCCAACACCATCTTCTCATTCTTTGTCACTCAATTGTGACAAAGAATTTTAAGTACTCTGAATGCTTGTCTCAAAACATAAAACAGGTAAATTGGGAGTGATGTCTTTCCTTTCAGAATGATTTTTCGTTCCACAAAAGGATCTGCTGCAGGATTTGGAGCAATCCCTTAGCCTATATTGACTAGATCTGCCCTCATTCATTCATTGATTTACTGTGTAGACTCTCTGCTAGATGCCGTGGAGCCCCTGCCTTCAATGGGCATACTCTCATTGGATAGAGCAAAACATGCAAATAACTTGTGTTATTAGGTGAATTTATATTAATAGCCAGCTGGCTACTGTTAAAAATGTTCAAATGTTCCAAAAAGGGAGATCTCAGTAGATGAGGGACCAGAGAGCTTTGGCGCTAGACCAGTCCAACATAGAAGCTCTCAGATTTACTAGCCCACAGTAAGAATGATGACTGGGGCTTCCAACCTGCTGGCAGGAACATAAACAAATGAATGGATGGACTTCTGGAGCCCTAATGGCCAGTCAGTGGCTGCTTCCAAGGGTAAAGGAGGAGGGGAGAAACTGAAAAGAGAGGGCTTTTTCAGCGCTTCCCTCTCTGCTCTCCGCTCCTGCCAAAGGAATGTGACAGTCAACAGGACTGTTCATATTCATTCATTCATTCATTCATTATGGTGGATATTTCCAAAAGATTTGTCTGTAATTAGTTAACCTTCTTAGTTGGCAAGAAATTGATGAAATAGCTTTCAGCCTGTGTATGGAAGTGTCCTCTAGAGATTTTGTTGTTGTTGTTTTTGCACCTTACAAAAAAAGTCAGAAACCAAGGCCAGAGTTCAGATAGAGAGCTGCTCATGAATCAGAAGATGATAGGATACTGGGCAGCAGGATCCAACCAAAGAATATCCTGATTTATTAACTTGTCTCCTGAGTAAGATAAAGCAGGTGAGACATTAGGCCTCCTCTCCTCTTCCTGGGGCTGAGGAGGAAATAAGCTGTTGAGAGATAAGCACCTGGCTTTCGCTGTAAGAGCCAGTGGGGAGGGGTCCATGAGGAGCTGTCTCTGCACTGACGGACACTTGTGGGAATGGGCACTAACAAAGGTCTAGACTTTGGACCCAGGCTGGGGCTTCCACGGTGGTTAGTGCCATTTCCAATTTATTTCTTTTTACCCTGTGCTCAGTAAAGGGACTTTGTATGTTCTTTTTTGGGTCCTAGTATTAAAGAGTGTTTAATTCAGTTACATCACCTCTGAAGACTAAGCAGAACTTAAATGGACTCTAAATTATTGATGTTAGCCCTCAGAGATCATTACATAAAATTCCATCCTTCCATCCTTCCATCCAAAAATTATAAGACCTACTCTTTTCTCT
Organism: Cabassous unicinctus; assembly: GCA_029593785.1. Taxonomy (NCBI): domain Eukaryota; kingdom Metazoa; phylum Chordata; class Mammalia; order Cingulata; family Chlamyphoridae; genus Cabassous; species Cabassous unicinctus. Next base: position 23,102 of record JAQZBX010007737.1, on the reverse strand, counting down.
TAAGAAGTTTACAATATAGTGGAGAATACAAGACACACAAAAATAGCTCTTAATCTGTGATTGGTTGGTTGATTGACCAGTTGTTTGCCTTTCCTGCTAAAACTTCTCTGGGAAGAACCAGGTCAGTCTTGCTCACTGCTGAATCCCTTGTGCCTAGCACAGTGCCTGGTATAGAGGAGTTGTCCAGTGAATGAATGAGTCCGCGTGAAATGATGAAGAAGTGGAGCAGAAAGGCTCAAGGCCTATGGGGAGGGGGCAGTGTGCAGATCAGACGGCAGGTGCTGGAGAGTGGTGGGAAATAACCCCTGGGAAAGGGGATAGCTGGAGTCAGGGTGTGGAGTTTGGACTTTATTCTATGGGCTGGGAAAGGCATGAAGGGGTAGCAAGCAGGGGAGTGACATAGTACAGTGGTCTCTCGCTCACTCATTCCGTTTAATAAAATTTTTCGAGTACCCACCACATCTAAGGCACCCTGTCAAATGTTGGGGATATAAAGACCACGATTGAGATAGAGTCATGTTTTCAAAGATCTCCCAATCTGGCAAGAGAGACAGAAAAGTAAACAGATGATTTTAATGTGTAAATTTTATGCTAGGGATTCACACAGAATACTCTAGGATGGCCTTCTGGAGGAGAAAACATCTGAGCTGAATCTCAAAGGACAAATATGAGGTAGGTGAAGAAAAGGTGGGCAGGTGTTGGTGGCAGAGGGTAAAAAGAGAGAGCACTTGTGAGGGCTGGGAATAGCTGCTTGCACTTTAACGTAGCTGGTGCATTGCGTGGAAGCGATGCCAGGGGAGCAGGTAGAGATGCTGCTGGAAAGGTACGCAGTGGCCAGAGCAGAAAGGGCAGTGAGGCGATTTCTGGACTTCATCCCATTGGTAATGAGTGAGGGACAGGCTCCAAATGGTATTTTAGAAAGATCATGTTGACATAGAGAATGGATTGGAGAGAGACAAAATCGGCAGCAAAGAGACCAGTGAGATGAGAGCTGCTGTTCTCATCCAGGTGAGGGATCAGGAAGGACTGAATTAAAGCAGTGACCTGGGTGAGGGATAATAATAGCTAGTGTTCATTGAACACTTACTGTATGCCAAGAACTGTTCTATGTGCTTCACATGTATTGACTCATTTAGTCTTCTAATTACCCTCCAAGCTAAGAAACACCATCACCCCCATTTTACAGAAGAGGGGAAGAAGGCACAAGGTCACACATCTAGTGAATGGGGATATATACTCAGGCAGTTCACAGGGTTGGGGAGTCTAGGATGAGGAGCGATTTTGAGGTGCAGGTGTGTGGGTAGGGGAAGGGTGAGGTCAGTTTGGATTGTTGATCTGAGATGCCCATGGGCCTCCGGGGGGGAGGGGAGGGCATTCAGCAGCACCTGTATCACTGGGTCTGGAGTCCAGAAGAGAGGTCTGGGAAAGGGTGAGCTCATTCAAGGAGACTGTAGACTGGGTGAGGCCGAAAACATGTCAGAGTGTGCAACTTTTAAGGAGTGAGCAGAGTAAGAACTGCTTTATGAAGGCGACCAAGTGGGCAGAGAGGTGAGAGGAAAACCCAGACAAGAGCAGAGAAGAGTGTTGCAAGTGGAGCCTGGTCAACAGTCCACATGCTGCTGAGCCACCAGGTGGGATAAGAACTGAGGAGTGTCCAATGGATTTAGTAACAAAGGTTTCATGGGTGGCCTTGATGAAGAAAATGTTCACTGCAGGGCTAGGGGTGGAGGCCAGACTGCAGTGGGCTGGAAGTGAAAAGGAGATGGGGAAGTAGAGACAAGCAAGGATAGAGAACCCTTTGGAGAATCTTGGTTAGGAAGGGAAGGAGAGAGAGAGGCTGCAAGGTAGAGGGGGATGTGGGATAAAAAGCGATTTTATCTTCTATTAGAGCAAATTTTTGATGTGGATTCAATTTTGGCTTCCCACAACAGAGCCTAGCATGATACCTAGAGCATCCCAGCCAAACAACAACCCTCTAAGAAACCTTCCGATTTCTCCTCCCTCCTCACTGCCACCACCTCCACCTTGAGAAAAACAAGCTCTTATTGTGTAGGGAAAAATGGTGAAAACCTGATTATTGGTAAAACCATCTGGGGATCTGAAGATATTTCTATGTTAGAGGCTGAGTGGCAACCAGTGATTAAGTAGCTAAGCTAGTAGATGCATAATTGATTATTGTTTTCAGTCTATTTGTGGGAAGCAATGTACTCTGTTAGTCATGATGGAAACAGCCATACAGGAGTCTGTTTGGCCTTCTGGCACCACCCCAGTGCTTCAGTGGAGTGGAACTGGTTGCTTCCATATTTATGTGGCTCTAACTTTGGCTGTTTGGAAATTGCTGAAAGCATGTACAGTAAATTCCCTCCCCTGCCTTGCAAAAAACAACAGGGCAAGCCTCCATTTCTAATGGGGCCTGTGAAACACAGATATTAAAGACTATGGATCTGGCTGTCAGATTGACAAATGAGACTTTTCTTTGGAAAAGGACTTTGGAAGTTGTATTTGGAAGCTTGAGAGGAGCTGTCAAAAGTAGGCAGAGGGCAGCCCACCCACTAGCTGGGCCTTTTTATTCGGGAGTTGTTTGGGGGATACGGTTTCTTGCTGTAAGTCATGGTAGGAGTCCCTCCAAATGTTGGCAATATGGCCAAGTTATGCCAAAGGAAAAGGCTTAGGCTTCTGCAGGAGCCAAGTGGGCCCAGACATTGTGCCAATGCCCCCTTTGGGGCCAACAGAGCCTGAGCATTCATGATTTCTTTTATTTATATCTTCAAGCAGGCTAGAGGGCAGCTGCTAGATGCAAGATGTGGTATGCCTCTGGGCATTTCTATGGCACTTTGGATGCAGCTGGTGTGGGGGCAGTGAGGCTGTAGAATGGGGATCCTTCTCATTTCTAATGGTTCCAAACTGGTAGTAGAAGGGGGTTCTTGGTAAGAAGAGGACAACTCTGGGCTCTTCAAGGCATTTCTGAGACCCTCAAATTTAAAGTCAGGGTCATGTTTTCTAGAGAATTTTCTGAACAATGAGACTGATGGCCAAGTGACCACTTGACTCTTCCGATCCATTCTCAGGCCCCCTAAGAAGTACAGGCAAGGTGGCTGGATAACTATTTGATGACTACATGGATAAACAACTAGAAAACAAGAATCACCGCTGGGGTCTTTGGGGAGGAGGTGGGAGATAATGTAGGCTTTTGATATCAAATCTTGACTGGGAGTCCCACCAGGACTAGCAATCACCTTAAATTAGGGACAGAAAGCTGGTGATGTCCCTGTTGAAGACCTTTGATATCATAATCTGTCCTCATGAACAACCAGCTCTGTACTTTCACATAGAACCACTCATTCTTTTGATTCTCCCAACATTCCAGAGTCTGTTCTGACCCTCTAATCTGCTTCTTCTACCCTCATCTACACAGAGACTTCCAGATCTCTAGCTCTAGCTCTCACGCCTTATATGAGCTTTTTCATTTGATCAGGGTCTTTGAGTTTGGGGCCCGAAATCTATGGGATATGGGTATCATGATCCATCACAGCTTGACACAGCAGCCTCAGGGAGAAGGAGGGTCCTCAGGGCAGATTTTAGTGGGAGTTTTGGCAAGGGTGGGATTCTAGGTGGAGGGAACAGTGGGTATAAATGTGCAGAGACAGCCATCAAAGAGCATGAAGTGTTTGGCTATGGCTCTCCATCATTAAAATGTAGGGTACATATTGGTCAACTACAGGCAGGTGATGAGGCTGGAGAGGAGGCAGGGCCCAGGCTGAATAGGGCCTTGAAAGACATTCTAAGGGGTTTGGGCTTTTGCAAATTACAAGAAGCCCTGGGATTTAAAGGTTTTAAGTAGGGTAGAGATGTGGCCTTATGTATGTGGGGTGAGGAAGAAGGATGAGGAATGTTCCAGAGCCTCTCTTACATCTAAGGGTTGAGGGCTGGTATCCACCCCAGCTCCTGCTCTCACTAGCAGGAGACCAGTTTCTGCCTCCTAGAGCTGGAGCCAGGCGAGTTTATCTCACACATCCTTGTCACAATTTATCTTGACAGAATCCCATGCCAGCTGGCTTGCAGAAGAGACACAGCAGCTGGTGGAGCAGGGAGCGGGTACAAAACCGTGGTGGGCCAAACTTCCAGGTGATACCTGTGCCCTTGAGTGAACACAGGTGGGACTCCCAGACTGCTCATGCTGGAGGTCCTTTGGGGCCATCTTTCCAGTCCTTTCATGCTACAGATAGGGAAATCGAGGCCCATGGAGGGCAGCCACCTGTCCAAGGTCTCGTGGCACAGTCAGGACCAGAATCCAGACCTCTGGGCTCCCAGCCTTGTTTTCTCTCTACAACATCAGACAGCCTTGATTCTTCGGATTTATGGCAGGAAAAGGAAATGTCCACTGGCCAATCCGTCCCTGGAATAGCTCACAGCGTACTCTTCCCAGAGAGCATCCCTGACTTATAACTAGGCAGTGGGGTGTAGCAGAAAGCACATGGGCTTAGGAACCTGATGGATTTGGGTTCATAACCGAGCCCTGCTACTCTCTTAGCTAGGCAACCTTGAGTTAGTTACTTAACTGTGCAGTTTTGTCATCTGGAAAGAAGAGGTAACAATATGTCCTTTGTCTGGTTGTTGTGGAGATCAAATGAGATAATGCAAGCCAAGGTGTTTGTAGCACAATGCCTGGCTCAATTAGTGGTAACTGTTCTTATTTTTCCAGGGTTCTAATTCTTCTCCCGGCGCGTTGCCCCTCTGCTTGTCTCTGATGGCTGCGGTCCTGGGATTGTGTGGCTAAGCCAGGCAGTGGGGCATTTTTCAGGTTGTCCAGGAAGGCAGGGATGTACCTTGGCTTAAATGGGTTTAGGGCAAATGCAGATTATAAAAAAAATCTATCCTTGGTCTGGGTTACACTAGCCCACTAGAAAGTTCTTTAGGATTACAAAATAAAAATTTAGAAAATATGCTGAAAGAAGTATGTGTGTTAATTTTTACCATGTAAAAGGACTGCATGATTTACAAAGGCAAGATTCCTTTAAGTCACCAGCTCCTCGTGGTGCTCTTATTAGGGAGCCAGTTTTCCTAGCATGAGTCACACCGACTTTCCAGGAAAGGGCCTTCTGCTCCCCCACAGTCTTGTCACCCCTGTAAGGTCTCCTGGAGCTCTGAGCTGAAGCTGCACAATCCTGGGCTGAGAACAGCAGAGCCCCAGGTTCCACTGATAGCCACTGAGTACAAGATGCACCCTGATTTTATGTACCACCAAGAAAGAAAAAGCACTGTCAACTGCAGTTGTGTGATGCCATTGACTGTAAAATGAATGCTGATTTCAGGAATGTTAAAATGTCAAAAAAAATGCATTTTACCATCAGTGAAATGCAGTGTTTTGAGGACCAGGGTCAGGTGGATGGGTTGGCACTCATGGCAGATCGAGTGCCCACACATGGGGGTCAATCCCCAAGTTATGTTTAGTTTAACATTATTTTTTCTTTGTTAAGGAAACCACTAATTTGTAGAGTCTGTGAGGGCAGAGATTGGATATGTTTTGTTTACCACTGTATTCCTATTACTTTGTTCATAGTAAGTGTTCACAAATATTTGCTGAATGAATAAATAAAACAAAGCTACATTCTAAATCATGTGAAAAACCCAGAAAAAAATAATAAATCATTCATGAGTCCCTCACTGTGGGCATTTTGATTATTTCCTACAAGTCTTATTTCCTATGAATATGCTCTTTTATACACATGTAAACATAATGTATTATTAGATTTAACTCTGGATGTGTTTTGTAGTTCTCTATGGATATGAATGAAATGATGAAATGAGATGATGGGGAAATGCTTTGAAGACCAAAGATGTTTAACAAATATCTTATTAGTTATAATAATCATAGTAATACTGATATGAATGAGGATGATTTTCTGAGAATATACTTCAAAGCAAACAAATTTGTCTTTTGAAGCTGGGAATATGTTCGGTTCTGGCACTCTCCTCACGATGCGGAGTCCCTCTGCTTCACGGTGGGGAGAGAGAGAGAAGCATGAGGGATCTTGGAACTCATCAACAGTAACACCCCACCCAGCCCAGAAATTCAGTATCATTGATGGAGGCTGAGTGGGGCTGGGGTGGAGGCAGAAGTGGGGGATAAACATATCTCTCATAGCTCTATGTAAGCTGTTCATAAGCCTGCACAGACCTTCCTCCTCTCCAAACTCGGCTAGGGGTGAAAAGTTAGGCTTTGGGTTTCAGCAAACGGTGTTTATTTACTCTGCATGATAATAGCAATGTAGACACATGGAGATATGCCAACCCAAATAAGTCATTCATTATAGTGGTGGTAGGTGCATTCAACAAGCCACAAAGTCAGATTTGCCTTGGACAGCTAGCAAAAGCTGTCAATGAATTCGTGTATATGCTATTAGCCTGGACTGTACCTGGCCTTTTGAAAGGAGGTGGGTTTACGCACACAGCATACAGAAGGGAGGACACAAAAGCTGACCAAGGCTAATAGCTCAGGCTCTGGGCGCACCCAGACTGCCCATCCGCCTGCCTGCTTTGATTCGTCGGCTCGTGTTCTCACTCTTTCTTACTCAAAGTTTTATCCTTGAACTTTGACTCCTTCCTTCTTTGTCTGCCTCATCTCTCCTTCTTTGTTCTCTAGGATGCATCTTTCTGGCTGCACCACTTGCTTCCCACCTTGTACACCCGTGGACTCCCACCACCTGCCTCAGTCTCTGGGGCCCTTGTAGCAGTCCAGCCATCCTCCCAGGCTCCCCAGCCCCTGCCCCAAAGCCACCATTCCATCCCCTTCCTGCTGTAGTGGAGGCTGATCTCTGATTTTAGTGATGGCTCGGGCAGTGCCTGGGTCATGAAGTCTACACCATCAATGCTTTCCCAGGGACTCAAAATTGCAGCTCTCTTACAGATTTATAACCAGACTTTAATACAGGATATAGCTTGTATAAAATTGCCAAACAGCTGTGACCAGTTGTGGACAAAATATGATTCTAAAACATGCAAGAGCCTTCTCACCACTTGAACTCTATTATGGGAGCGTGACACCCCATCCCTTTTCTCTTAGCAGGCTGCTTTGATTGTACTAACACAAGTGACGAAACATATCAAGCACTAGTTAGCAGTTTCCCTCAGCATCCTCCTCATCCCCCCACCCCCAATTTTTTAAATCAAATTGTACAGAAAGTCTGTGCAACAGAATATTCTGTGGAAAAAACCCCACTTCAGTGTAAAAGAAAATAAGCTGGGTTTCTCTTACACCAATTTTAGGACTGAGAGGTGGCACTGGAGAACTGGGTGCCGGAGGTTGGCTGACTCCTTTCTCCAGTTTCAGAGTGTGTCTCTTTACCAAGTCCAGCCAAACTCTAGCCTCCTGGGTGGATTCAGAGCCCGCCAGGAGTGAGAGCGCCATTTCTCCTCCTCACGTCCCTGCAGGTGGCTGGGGTAGGCAAGGACCACTCACCCAGGAAGCCCAGGGAACTTACCCTCTGCTCCTGTGTGGCCACAAAGGTCTGGAACCCCGGAGCCACCCCAAAGCCCAGCTCTTGGATGAAAGGCGGCTCGGACTGACTGTGGATCTGGACTTTTACTCCTGCTTCAAACGTCGTTTCCTCTGAAAGAACAAAGACAGAGCTACGTGTCAGCAACAATGGTGCTCAAGGGGTCCTGGGATTGAAAAGCTCGAAGGGACCCTAGAAAGGGCATGAGTAGGAAGGCAGAATAATGCCTCCGCATGTGTCCACATCCTTATCCCTGGAACCTGTGAATATGGCAGGCATGCCACTCCATGGCAAAAGGGACTTGGGTGTAATGAAAGTGTTCCCTGAACTGTGGGAGGGAGTGGAGGAGATGCCAGAACGTGCTTTCCAGAGCTAGTTGAAGCTGCCATATAACTGAGCTTAAGAAAACATATAGCCAGTAAGACAGGCTTACAGGGAGAAGTAGAAAATGAAGACTTTCTGGCAGGAATGCTGTGAATAATGGGCAAAGTAGACAGACCAGGTGTGCCTCTATTAGTGAAGGCTGCTCAAGGCCAGACGAATCAGATGGGTTAGGATTCAGAAAGGGTTCTAGGAGCTTATTCCCGGAGCAGCAGCAGCTGTGGCAGAGAGTAAAATCCTAAGGTAAACTCGATTCTTTAAAAACTTCCAACAACCAGATGGGCCTGCGTGGAAGATGGTGATGGATAAGGTTTCTGTTCTCTTTAGAAGAGCACTGTCCAAAGAATGGAACAGTTTGTGATGATGGAAACTTTTCTTTACTCTGTGCCGTCCGATATGGTAGCCTCTAGCAACAAGAGGCCATTGAGCCCATGAGATGTGGCTAGTGCAACTGAGATATGAAAATTTTAATTTTATTTAATTTTAAATAAATGTGCTTGCCTTTAAATAGCTACACTATTAGGTCCACAATGTCAGCTGTGAGCAGAGCCCAGCCGTCTCGGAGCAGTGGGGGTGACAAGGGCTCCACCATGCTGTATTCCTAAGGGTTTCTTGTCAGGAGGCCCTGGGGGATTGGGGTGGGCTTCAGAGCAGCAGAACCCGTGTGCATTTCACACCCCACCCATGAACTGCAGTCCCAGATCCTCCCTGTGCTGCTTGTCCTAAAGCACTTTTCCCCCACATCTCCAGAGTTTGGTTTTTTTTTTCCCTTTAATGGAACTGCCCTTGGCTTCCTATGGACCATTCCCGGGTTTGGGGGTGAGCGGCAGCTGCCTCCTGTCCCAGCCCTCGTGTACTCTCCCCCAGTCTCCTATATATCCTTGCATCACCAGTGCAAAAGTGAAGACCCAATTTAAGAACTGAAATGATCAAACATGGACTGTAAGAGCCAAAGGTGATCTCAGAGGTTCTCAAACCAGAAGGTGCATGAAAATCACGTAGAGAGCTTTATAAAATGAGGATTCCTGGGATCCACTACAGAGATTCTGACTTGGTTGCTCTGGGGTTGAGCCAAGGCATCTGTATTTCCAGAGATTCTGATATAGGTTATCTGAGGCCAATCACATTTGGGCAAACAGCCATCTAGTCCAGGGAGGGGAAGCGACTTGCCCAAGGCCATGCAGCAAGTCAAGAGCAAAGCAGGGGGCAGAAGCCAGGTCTCCTGACATTTAACCCAGAGCTCTTTCCGCCCCACTAGGGGTGTGAGCAGATGCACTGGTTCATAGCTCCTGAGTTCCAAATGGGGACTGAATAGGCTTCTGAAAGGGAATGTCTTTTTTACTCTCATAGCCCCCAAAGCCCCTAGCACAGGGCCTGGCAGAGAGTAGAGCTCAATAAGGGTTTAGTGAATGAAGGAAATTAGTAAGGAAGGCTCCCCTGCTTGTGTCTGCTGTTCCCTGCCATATGACCAGCTGTGAGCCTGCCCAGCACCACACACATCAGCCCAGCAACAGGCTTTCCTCCCTGACTGCAGGACACGTCCTTATGCAGACAGGCTGAGTCTCGTCTGTTGAGATGCAGCCACAGCAGCACCAGGGCAAAGTGAAAATTCAAGGTCACAAGTTTAAAAAAAAAAGATTAAGAGAGGGAAAAAAAAGGGTGCAGCCACTGGGGAAAGCAGCATGGCCGTTCCTCAAAAAACTAAATAAAAATTACCATATGACCCGGCAATTCCACTCTAAGGTACAGGCCCAAAGAAATTGAAATCCAAGACTCAGACAGATACTTGTAAACCAATATTCATAGCAGCATTATTCACAACAGCCCAAAGGTGGGAAATAACCCAAGTGTCCATCAACAGATGACTAGGTAAACAAATAGTGGTACATACACATAAAGGAATATTACTCAGCCGTTAAGAATGAATGAAGTTCTGAGACATGTTGCAACACGGATGAACCTTGAAAACACTATGCTGAGGGAAATGAGAAAGGCATGAAGACAAATACTGTATGATTTCACTTATATGAAATATCTAGAAATAGCAAATTTGTTGAAACAGAACGTAGATTAGAGATTACCAGGGGACAAAGGAAGGGAGGAAGAGGGAGTTGATGGTTTGTAGGTGTAGAGTGTTTGCATATATTGGAAATTTTAAAAGGAATTTATATAAAAATTATTAAGAATTTCAAGACAGTGCCGGGGAGCATCAGACCAAGCGTGGGGCCCCTCTGAGCGCGGGCTCCTGTAGGGCTGCACTGGCCTCATACCCGAGCGGCTGCCCCAACAGTAACCCACGTGGGTGGTGGACAGAATTGTTCACACCCTCGTATTCCTCTCATCACCTAATGATTCCACACTGAGTTCCTTCAAAGGGCCTGGGCCCCTAGTGCAGCAAAGGATTTGTTTAGACAAATGGATAAACAAACTGTGGTCTAGTCACAAGATGGAATACTATGCAGCTGTAAGAAGAAATGAAGTCATAAAGCATATGACAACATGGATGAACCTGGAGGACATTATGTTTAGCGAAGCAAGTCAGACACAAAAGGATAAATACCGTATGAATGCGTTACTATGAACCAAATATATTGTATAACATATTGGTTGATTCAAAAAAAATTTATATGTATCCATTACATTTAACTGAGAGATGTATGTGTTTATTCATCTGTGTTTACTTTTTAGTTTTTAATTGTTTATATTTTCAATTATTAAATGTACAAAATAAAGTAAAAAGAAAAAAGAAAAAAAAAATTTGTTTACACACCAGATTCAAACTTCCAGAGAAAGAAAGAGAGAGAGAGCCCAGAGGAAGGGGAAGCGACTACAGGCACAGTGTTAGGAGCCCTTGCTAATTGGGGTCAAGCTGAAACACAGGCAGCTTAACATGAAATGATAATGTCGTACTGGGAGGAGTGTGGCAAAGCACAGGTCAACCTGCAGAAGCCGGAATCTCACGGCACCTCTCAGGAGCGCAGCCGAGGCAGGAGGTGGGGTTTACCTGTGGGCCTTTTCTGCGTGTGCAGAAAGGATTCGGGAGCTCTGACAAGGGGAGCCACGGGCAGAATGCATAATGGGGCAGGGAAAGCACATTGCAATAAAAGCAGCTTACATCTTTAATCTTTGCAAATTACAGGGAACATGCCAAGGAAGTAAACATTGGAGAGAAGTAGGAAGGGAAGCTTCTCTGAAAAGCCTGAGGAATTTTCTAGGCTAAGGCAGGGGATATGCTGATACAGAACAATCTCATGTCGGACGAAACTGATTTTATAGCGGTGGCTGGGTTAGGGGGCCCCATAGGTAGCTTGAGGAGAGGGTGGGAGAGAGGCCCGCCATGGGGGGATCTCAGTGCAGAATAGCTTCCGCTTGCCCCGCGCCCCTCCATCCTCCTCCGTTCTGCTCTCTGCTCTGGGACTTTGACTTGTTGGGACTGTGTTGATAGAAAACTTTGCCCTCTGGATTCTGCTTGGTTCTGCCAATGGTGGGCACAGGTAGGAAACTGGAGGGAGAGAGGAGAGTCAGGCTGGGGTGTTGGGTTTCACAAATCTCTTTGCTGGGTCACTGTGAGTTAGCTGCATGCCACTTTAGAAGGTGACAACTCCTGGGCTGGGGTGGGGGAAGAGCTCTCCCTACTGCTCTGTCTCTGGCTTCTGATTCCAGCTCCTTCCACTGTCCCTGGTGGTGAGGGTGGAGAGTGGCGCTCCCTGTTACCAGCCCTAGGACCCTGCACAATCCCCTACTGCTTTTCCTAAAGCCTGCCCACACCTTTGTATATAGTCCTTCATTAATCTCTCTCTGCATTACCCAATCCGAAAGTGCCATTGATTTCCTGCTGGGATCCTGACTGGTAGAAAGAAACCCTTGCCCCCTCCCACCTCTGCCCTGAGGGCGTCTAAGCAGGAGTGACTCTGTGGCACCGTTCACTGAGGGACAGCCATTCTGTCTGGGCACGCTCAGGATGGAGCTCTCACTACCTGCCGGGGCAGCCTGCTGTTTTCAGAGTCCATCCTTTCACTGGGTTGAAAACTGCCTGCTCGTAGACTCTACCTGCTGCTCCCAGCTCCACCCCTTCTTCCACTTGACACGCCTTCAAGGACCTGAAGATGGAGATACTATCACCTGCCAGGGTCTTCTCTAAACTTCCCCAGCAGAGCTGGTCCCAGGGTAACTTGGTTTTTGGGGGCCTTGCTGGTGGCGATGCCCTCAGGGAGCAGCACGGCCAGGTGGAGGCTTCTGGGGAGAAGGCCCAAGGCCCCTCCCCATCTCCCCCAGGAGATGCCACTGTCCGAATAGTTTATGGAACATTAGGGGGGGCATCTCTCACATTGGGGTGGGCCAGGGTGGGCAGGGGCTGTTCAAAGGAGTGAGTCAGGCATTCAGAACAAGGTGGAATTGGAGGCCCTTCTGTCTGGTGGTTTAGAACCCAGAGCCGGCCAGAAGAGCTGGTTAAATGCTCAGGTTTGGTGGTCAGGCAGAATGAAGCCAAGTCCATCTCTGCAACTTTGGCAAATTATTGAATCTCTTTGAGCTTTGTTTTTCTTATCTGCAAAATGGGTATGAACATAATAATGGGTCCTTCATAGGGCTGTTGTGAGGCTTAAATGAGACTTTGCATAGAAAACCCTTAGCACAGAGTCTAGCTTAATAATTTGTAGTGCCAATATCATCATGATCATTGTCATTAATTCAGTATTTCAGGCTTTCCACAAAACCCAACTAGATCCACAGTGCTGCTGCTTCACGCCTCTCTGTGCTCATGCTAGTTCCTTCCTAGACTGCCCCTTCCACTCAAATTCCATTTGGTTGATCCCTAACCATCTTTCAAGACCCAGCTTAGTTTTTATCCCCTCCTAGAAGACTTCCTTTCATTATGCCCCAGTATCTGGTACTTAACATTTTCACACTTGATCACCCCCATTTTACAGATGAAGAAACAAAGGGTCTGAGAGATTACCTTGCCCTGGCCACACAAAGCAAATCCAGAATTCAAACCCTCACCCATCTGGCTCTAGGGCCCATGCTCTTTGCTCTCAAACAGATGGCCTTGCTCTAATACTTTGTGTCTTTCTAGTGCCACTGATCACATTGTGCAGTGGGTTGTGGTCCTTTGGGTCTTGTCCTCCCTGACAGTTTGTAGGCACTTGCAGACCAGGACTCAGAATCACTCAGCCTTGAAACATGGTGAACAACAATACTGGTGCAAGGGCGGTAAGCTTTGGGTGTTCACAGACTTTATCTTACTGGATCCTCCCAGCCATCAACATCACTGGATCTGCCCAAGTGTCACCACTTGCTAGCTGCGTTATCTTGGGCAAGTTATGTAGCCTCTCTGAGCCTTACTTTCCTCTTTGGTAAGACAAAGGGTATTGGTATCTAGGTCACTTTTAGCTCTAAAATTCTATGGACTATGTACCACGTTCAAGTCTCTTACCCTCACTGCATCTCATTTTAATCTTAAAAGAAAAAAAGATGTGGCTATTCAGCCATTCCATCAAGTCAACAGAAGCTGCTTTTTTCCTAAAGACAGCACAAAGAATCCACGAGTTGTTACCTAGTTAAAATCAGACAATCCGTGCTTTGTTCTCCCACTCTGCCCCTCCCATTACAGACAAGTCCAGTAAAGCTGGCATCCATAGGTAAGAAAACCCGAACCCAGCATGGAGAGAGGTATGCTCGTCCTTGATTGCTCACAGGTGACATTTTCAGCCTCAGTGAGCTTCTGGAGGAAGAAAATCAACATTGCGTCCCCATGGTAGACGGGCTGCAATTCTGTCTGTTCAGAGCAGCAGCATGATGTAGCAGTGTTCTCACCAATAGCTCACGAGCCAGGAGACGTTATCAAGTGCACCATGAAAAAAAAAAAGACACTGGCCACAAAAGTTTGGTAAAGGCTGCAAACTGCAGTCCCCTTCTGCAAAGCCACTGAGCACATTAGTATTTTAAGGGCCCTAAGAAGTGCTACAGCAAAAACATGTTAGGTTTTTTTAACTGAGTGTTACCCAAAGCAATCTTTTTTATTCTTTTTATTTTCATGTTTAGGAACACTATTTCTTGGTGGAAAGAAAAGACAACCTCAACCCAGAAGACGTGGATTCAAGCCTTACTGCCATTACTTCTTAGCCACGAGACTGTAGGAAAGTCACTCAAGGTCTTGGAGACTTGCTTACCACATCTGTTAAATGGGGGTGATTAGAACCTATGCCACAGGATTGTACGAGGATCAGAGGATAGGCTGTAGATGAAGGCACTTTATACACTGTAGAGTTCTGTGCCCAAATGGGGGAAAGGGATATTTAATGTTAATCTTGATTGTGCAACAGAGAAGTGTGACTACACTTATCACATTCCTGCTAAACAGTATATTTACAAAACATATATTAGTGAAGGCACTGTATGTGGAGTTGATCTAGTGTCATTACAAGAAGATTTACCCCAGGGATTCTTTAAAGAATGAGTTTCCTCAGGGCGTTCAGGCTGAGATATTATAAATCACTTGACAGGAAGGCTGGTGAGTCTGGGTGGGCAATAGGCATGCAGGAGACACTACCCGTGAAAAGCCGTCAGGAAGCACCGTATGTCTGAAATTACAAAGGAAGTTGGTGGATGATTAAGATTCTATTTATAGAAATTCTGTTTACACACAACTGTGGAAGTTAGGTACAACCAAATTGCTGAATGGATCATGTATATAAATTGTGATGTGATTACAGAATTCAAAATCATTCAAAGAATTACTGAATTCATACCAGCTTTTAGTTATTGAATATTTTCCCAATCAATAAATATAAAAAATGTGACAGCTTTCATGTCGCGTGATGCCTGAGAAATATTTGGACGTTACAAAGGCATCCTCATATTTCCAAAAGGTTGAGAAACCATGATTTAGCTCAGAGCTGCATACACTTGGATGAGCAGGGAAGTTGCTTAGAGACCCTGGTACAGTGAGGATTCTAGGTGGGTCAGAGATTCTGCATTTCTAGCCAGCTCTCAGGTGATGCCAATGCTGCTGGCCAGAGCAACACACTTTGAGCAGCAGGACTCACAGGAGAAGGTCCGTGCTCCTTAGCAGGACACACCTGGGCCCTGGCCACCTGGCCCCTGCCTACCTCTCCAGCCCCAGGTCTCATCCTGAGAAGCACTTCCCCTCCCTCTGCCTGGGCTCACATCCTCTGTCCCATCACTCACACACACCATCCCCTTACACCCAGGCACTGCTCAGCAACCTGGCAAACAGGCCTGTGACTCTGACCAAAGGTCCATCTCCTTCCCTGAAACTCCGCTGAGAAACTCTCTTCCTCCTTCCAAAACCAACTATCCCCTCCTTTGTGTTCCATCTCTCCTCTATCATGGCACTCTACTCTATCATGTAAACAATTAACTGTTTACATGTCCCCTGTCTAGACTGCAAGTACCTGATGCTAAGTAGGTACTTTATGTAAAAGTTGTTGGATGAATTTCCATCTACTATATAAAAGGAGTCGCTGGGATAGTCCATGGATTGTGAACTCTTGAAAACCCTGGAAGGGCCCCTTTATCTGTATCACTGAGTGCCCGGCACTTAGTAGGTGCTCAGTCTAGATTTACTGAATAGGAGGCCATGAGCTCTGGTGGTGGGTCTGTTTCATTCACCTCCTAGATGTTCCTCTCGGACCACTCCCGGCTGGCCTGAAGTATTAACTTGAGCACATACATTTTCTGCCCAGCACTTAGCTTAATGTAGGTCTTCCCAGAAGGATAAAAGAAGGGCTGCTCCTGGCTGCTTAATGGATGCCTGCCTCCAACAGTGCTTCTGACTGATGGCGTCATTTCTCCAGACTCCTTGGGCACCTGTGAAGACCCCCGACCCCCGTGCAGCAAAGGCTGCTGACAGTGGCCCCAGCTAGCTGTTGCATGTCACTGTGCCAAACTCCTGGAATTCAGGCCAGAGCCTGCTCCTTTCGTTTTGGGGAGGTCCTCAGAGCTTGGCACTGTGACAAGAGTTTTTCCTGGGAGCAGAGATGTTAAAGAAACCATAGCACCACTGGCCTCCACTCTTGCTTGCATGCCATTTGCGATGGGGCTAGAAAGCGTGCTGCCCTTGGTTGCTGCTCAGGCCTGCCAGCTACGGTGAAAATTTATGATCACTTTTCACTTAATTTTTATTTTTATCAAAGCAATATATGTACATAATTAAAAAAGCCAGATGGTACTGCAAGGCTTCTAATGAAAAACAGCAGTTCCCTGCTTCACCTCTCCCCACCCCCCCGAGTCCCATTCCTCAGCTGTTTTAGCCATTTCTTCTGGTATTTAAGCTCACATTCCTTAGCATCAAATGCGTGACAGTTATTTCCTGACTTCTGAAAATTTTAGACATTATCTATTGAATTCCTGTCATGGAAGATGAGGATGCAGGCTTCTCATACAGAGTGTCCCATCACATTTCCATCCCTTTCCTCCTCCAGATATAGTGATGATATTTGGTGAAATCAGTACACAGCTTTGACATAGTCATGACTATGAAATATTGTCGACACCCCAGCCTTGTAGTGTATAATGATTTCGATCTCTTTCTTGTGAGACTTTTTTTGCTTTTTCTGTTTTTTAATTTTGTTCTGTTTCACCTGGCTTTTTGTCTACTTCGCTTTCTAGGTTCTATCTCTTGGGAATCCCAGACTCTGTGGCAGAGCTGTAGGGCGTCCCTCCACACTGCAGGCCACATCCACCTGGCCAGTCCTGGACCTTCCGTCTTCTCTGGGCCTCCTCCCAACTGTGGTCCTGGTTCTTCACTTCTGTCACAGCCAGGGAATTCTCTTTAGGACAGATCCCCTGTTTCTTTACTCTTATGCTATTCTCTATATTGGTTGATTCTGTCATCCTCTAGTAGCTTCCTGAGAAAGTGTACCTGGGAGATACTTTTTGTGAATCCAATTTCTATCCTCTTACTTGATTTGTGGCTTGCTGGATATAGAATACTACCTTAGAAAAATTTCCCCAGATTTCAGTTTCTGTTGAAAGTTCCAGGATATTCTAGGCTTATCACTATTTTTTTTTTTTTCTCTCTCTAGAAACTTTCTTGGGAACATTATTGGGAAATTCAGACTAATAGAAACTTTCAGTTTTTCTCCTGGCTCTGTGGCTGTCTATTCATAGTTAAGAGGTACTTAAAAGCTGCACAGCTGTTTGTGGGTGGGAGGATTTATCAGTCAATGGGCTTCACTCTAGGGCAGGAGTTCTTAACCAGGAGTCCACAGAGGGAGTCCATGAGCGTAAATTGAAAAAAAAAATAAACTTATTATCTTTATTTTCTCTGACCTCTAACTGAAATCTGGCATTTCATTCACTTATGAATATATGCAATAAATAAATTATGGTAGTATTCATTTCACCTGACTGGCAAAGGGGTCTGTGGAACAAAAAAGGTTAAGAACTCCTGTTCTAGGATGACCTCACCAGGCTGTTTTGTTTGGGGTCTCCTGATTGTCATTATCTACGGATCTTTTCTCTTGACTTTGCCTGTTTCTCCAGGAAGAGATTCTGCTTGGGGGATGGGTGGGGTAGATAAGCCTGGCAGGGGGTAAGCAGAATTCCCCTCATCTCCCTGTTTTCTGTATATTACCTCCCACATACCCTCAGCTGTGCCTGGTCTCCCCAAGTCCAGAGCCTGTCTGTTTCAACCTTGCTGGAGAGCAAACCTCCTATCATCTGCTGGGGTCGGGGAGCGATATTTGTCTGGTTATTTTGGGCTCTGGGAGGATATCGGGGGACATAATGGCTCTAGACTTTGAACCAATCCTTCTAGTTTTAGCTCCGCTCTTATCCCTGTCTTCAGCAGTATCTGATGCCTCCAATTCCTGATCCTTTCTGGGGGTTCTATGGCCTCCCTGCTGCAGTCCCTTATCTTTTAGCCTTATCTGGCCAGACACCACTTATCCACATGCATTTCATCTTCCAGAAATTTTCTGATACCTACTGTTGTCTTCTCTCCCATCATCTTTGTCCTTAGGGGTTTATACTTTAAAGAAAACCCCATTATATGCATTTTTCCCCCTCCATCCCAGGAAAGAGATATTTTGAGTTGGTCTATGGGATGTATATAGCCACAAAACCAACCAACACTGTTTTTCATCCCAATAACATCAGCCTTCCTTCCAATGTTTTTCAAACTGTGTTCCATGGAGCACTAGGGTTTCTAGGAGAAAGCAAACCAGGGTCTCTGGATCCCCATCTTCAGGTGAACCAGAGAAGCTCTAATTTTATGTTTTATATGTTGGGACTGTGCTAAAGCTTTTGTTCAATATAAGGATTTGCTTTTAAAAAGAGAGAAAGAAAAAATAGAAAAGGAGAACTGCAACAGACCTATCATTATATGTAATTCTCTCTCCAGAGATGTCACCTATTTTCCCTGAGCTATTTTTATGGCAGTGCTTTTAAAATCACACCTAGAACATGAAAGGAATTTAGTGAAAGGGGCATGGTCTTGGGTTCAGATCTGAATTTTAAACGTGGTTTAACTACTTAACTGAGTGCGTGCCCTTGGGAAGCTTACTCAGCCTCTCTGGGCCTCAAGTTCCTTTATCTTCCGATGTGAATCACAACACCTCCTCGGCAGGGTAATTGGGGGGAATGCTCTTGGCATAATGTTCATTTCTCCCTCACCGTGGTCCTATCAGTATGCACAATTCAGCATAGATTTTTTTTTTCTTTTGACAAATATTTATTGTCCTGGTATAAATCAATAAGCCAAACAGTCCAAGATCCCTATCTTCTTGGATCTTATACTTTAGTGGAAGGAGACAAACAATAAAAAAGTAAGCATATCAAACAAGAAAATTATATGATATACTTGAAGGTGATATGTGTTATGGAAAAAAGGAAAACTGGAGCAGGATAAAGAGGGATGAAGAGGGGAGAGTGGGGGTTGCAATTTTAAAGGGGATAGTCAGTGTGGGCCTCATTGAAGAGGTGATGTTTGAGCACAGACTTGATAGAGGTGAGGCAAATATCCATGCAAATAGCTGAGCAAAGAGAATTCCAGGCAGATGGAACAGGGAGTGCAGCCTCCCTAAAGGAAGAGTGTTCCTGAAGTGTTCAAGAAGCAGCAGGGAAGCCAAATGAACAAGAAGGGCATTAGGAAATGAGGGGCCAGAGATAACAGGGGGCAGATCTCTACCCCACTTACAGCCTAGATTCTAAAAAGAATTCTTTTGCTTAAAATATATCTGATATAAAATTCATTTTGATTCAACACTAGGATTTGAGTAAATCAAGGCAGAATATATTTGATGAAAAGGTGTAGTTTGCATCAGGGTGTATGAGGGCAAAGGGAAATGAAGGGGGTTCTTGGTGATGGTCCTTCCAACTTTGGAACCTGTCCCTTTAGAATTTGAGTTGATTAGAAAGCTCTCTGTACACTGATTCTGGTTTCTTCAGTGTAGACTGTCCCCAGCCCTTACCCTCACTCCCACCTCCCCCAGGCATGACCATTCAAGAGATCACCTGCCCAGTACCCAGGAGCTCTCTGGGGAGCTCCTTCCCCACCTGCCATCCACCCTGCTCCTGCAGGGTCTCTTATGTCCTAACATGACCTCACTCCCCTGGCCACTGCTGATTGGTCCAGGGGTGGATACCTAGCTGAAGCTGGGCCAATGATTTCCTTCCCTGTGTTTTTTTTTTTTTTAGTAGGAGATCAATGAGAGTGTCAGGACAGTCTCTTGCTGGAGGTAGGATTTGTAAAATATAAAACTCAGGATCTATTTGGTGCTGTGTGTGGAAAAAAATATATGTGTGGAAAAGCCTGTCTCCAACAGGAAAATGAAAGTGATTCAGAAATAGGAGAGCTGAGAAAAAGGGTGAGAGACCCAAGGGTGCATGAGCGATTGGTTCCAGTTATTTCTGACACTGCATCCTTGCCTCTCCTGCTGTTTGGTTGTTGAAGCTTGCTTTGCTTCTGGGAGCAATATAATTCCTTTTATGCCTAAGCTTGTTTGAATCAGGTTTCTCTCAGGTGCAACCTAGATAACCCACTGCCTATTTAAAAAATTTTTTTTATTTTGAAATGATTTTAAATTTACAGGGCAGGTGTAAAAACAATACAAACCCCATACAGAGAATTCTACCAAACCCCTTCCCCTCCCCCAGATACCCAGATCCACCAATTCCAACATTTTGCCACATTTGTTGTATCAGTCCATCCAACAATCATCTGTCCATCCATCCATCCATCCATCCATCCATCCATCCATCCATCCATCTACTTTCTGAACATTTGAGAGCAGGTTGCACACATCATACTCCTTGAGCACATAATACTACGATACACCTTTCCTGCAAACAAAGACATTCACCCATGCAATCAATCACCTTAAGTGCAGTCACCAAGTTCAAGAAGCTCAACATTGATATAAAACTTACATTCTATATTCCATTTTTTTTTCTTATGTACCAATAATGTCCTTTTGAGCCCTTTCTCCTCCATTCTTAGATCTGATTCAGGATCATGTATTGCATTTCATTATCATTATCTCTTTCTTTATCTATTTGTGGAAACACATGCAACATAAATCTTCCCATTCCAAACCCTCCCAAGCATACCATTCAGTGGGATTAATCACATTCACAATGTTGCAACATAATCTATTATTATAACCCTCCCTTCACCACAAACAGAAACTCTATACTCATTTTGCATTAATTCCTCACTGCCTCTGCCCACCACCCTTGGTAACCTTTACTCTACTTTCTGTCTATGACCTTGCATATTCTCTGATATTTTCTTTGTTGGTACCATGGGAACTATACTTAACATTCTAAATCAATAACAATCTCATTTGCTTTGATACCAGCTTAACTTCAAAAGTATATATAAACTATGTTCCTACACCCCTCTACCTTCTACCTTTAGCTAGTTCTTGCCACAAATTACATTTTTATACATTATGAATCTAACACCATTGATTTATCATTACATTTTGTGCATTTGCCTTTTAGATCCTGTAAGAAATAAAAAGTGGATTTACAAATAAAAAATACAATAGTACTGGTATTTATATTTACCCATGTCATTTTCTTTACTAGATATCTTTATTTCTCCATGTGGCTTCTGTCAACTGTCTAGTATCCTTTTCTTTCAATCTGCAGAACCCCCTTTAGCATTTCTTATAGGACTGGTCTAGTGGTGATGAAATCCCTCAGCTTTTGTTTATCTGGGGATGTCTTAATTCCAATTTCATTTTTGAAAGGCAGTTTTGCTGGATAGAGAATTTTTAGTTGGCAATTTTTTTTTGTTTTTGGCACATTAAAAATGTCTTCAACTGCCTTCTTGCGTCCATGGTTTCTGATGAGAAATTGGCACTTAATTTTATTGAAGCTTGCTTGTATGTGATGCTTTTCTTTTCTTGTGTGGTTTTCAGAATTCTTTCTTTATCTTTGGCATTCAATGGTTTGATTATAGCATGGTACAGCGTGGGTCTAGTTGGAGTTTGTTGCACATCTTGGATGTATATATTCATGTCATTTGTTAAATTTGGGAAATTTTCTGTCATTATTTCTTCAAATAGTCTCTCTGCCCCTTTCTCTCTTTCTTCTCCTTCTGGGACTCCCACAAAGCATATATTGGTACACTTGATGGTATCCTACATATACCTCTGGCTCTGTTTACTTTTCTTCATTCTTTCTTCCTTCTGCTCTTCAGACTGGATAATTTCAATTGTCTTATTTTCAAGTTCATGAATTCTTTATTCTGCCAGCTCAAATGTGCTGTTTAATCCCTCTATGGAATTTTAAATTTCTATTTCTGTGGTCTTCAGATCTGTTTGGTTCTTTTTCATAATTTCCATCTCTCTATTGACATTCTCTTTTTGTCAATCTATTGTTTTCCTGGTTTCCTTTAGTTCTTTGCTCATGTTTTACTCTAGCTCTTTGAGCATATTTAGGACCATTTTTTTGAGGTCTTTGTCTGGAATGTCCCAGGTCTGATCCTCCTCACTGATGGTTTCTAATGCTTTAATATTCTCCTTTGTCTGGGCCATCACTTCCTGTTTCTTTGTGTGTTTTGTAATTTTCTGTTGAAACCTGGACATTTTGATATTTTAGTGTGTTATCATTGGAATCATTGGAATTTAGACTCCGAGGCATCTGCTCCTTATACTTGTATTCAGCTAGTGTTATGACAGAGCTTTCCTTGAGTGCCAGGAGCTAAAAAAAAAGAAGGAAAAAAGAAACACCTTCTCTAGTCTTTGAAGATTGACCTATGTGAGTGCTACCCACCAGGGCTTTGCCACACATTGAGTATGGAAATAGCCACAAATGTGTAAGGGCCTCCCTGATCTTTTCTGCTGCATGTCTCTTTGTTTTGGGCATGTGGGTGTGGCCCTAAGAATTTTCCTGTTTATGTGAGTATGAATGTCCCCTCTTCCCTAGGAAACTGTTTCCTCACAGAACTGGGCACTGCACTTTATGTGCATCGGGCAGCAACCCCTTAACCCAGGCAACACAAATTGACTGCTCTCCCACAGTGTTCTGTAGGAGCTTGGTGAGCTGTAAGTTCTGGGACAATGAGTCCCTCAGGCTACCACCAGGCTGATTGGGCCAAACATACATGCTCCCAGCATGTGCATGAGGATTTCTTTGCTCCCCTCGAACCAGGACCAGGGTGCCAAGCCAGTGAAGGAATGTGGAGAACCAGCCAGGGTGCCACGTGATTCTACCACTTTGAAGTGGCCTTTTTCTTGATTCAGTGCTTGGTCTGTTACTGTGGTGTTTTAACTGTTTTCTGGAGCTTTTAGAAAAATGTTTCAGCCAATTCTTGCCAGTTGTTCAGAGCTTATTTGTGGGGATGGAGCCAGGAAGCATCTCACTGCCATCTCGTTCGAATCCTTCCCAGACCTTTGAGCTGCTTATTTCTTTTATCTTTGAAGTTTCTCAGAGGCATCTGGATGGAATTTCATTTGTAAGAATCTCCCGCTTGTCTTTAATTTAATTTCCTCTAGAAAACTCTGGCTTTGGAATCTGTACTTCTACAGTCTAGGACAGCTTTTCTGAAAGTATATTTTGTGAGCTTCTCCATTAAAAAAAAAGTTTCCATGGTCAAAGACATTTGAGTAATAAATGCTGCATATAATATTTCTATCTTGGAGATTCACTAGGTAGTATATTAAAGAACTCCTGTGATGAATAAATGTGTTTAACTTTGTTTAATGGGATTTCCCATAATATTTTCTTTTTTTCTTTTTTTAATTAAAATTT
>JAQZBX010007736.1:0-49917 GCA_029593785.1 Cabassous unicinctus | reverse complement strand
CTGTGTCTCCTTGTCTTCTCATCTTCTCTTTAGGAAGCACTGGGAACTGATCCTGGGACCTCTGATGTGGGAGAGAGGCGCCCAATCACTTGAGCCAACTCAGCTCCCTGGTTTGTTGTGTCTCTCATTGTCTTTCCTCTGTATCTCTTTTTTGTTGTTACGTCATCTTGTTGCGTCAGTTCGTGGTGCGGGCCAGCTCTCCGTGGCGCAGGCCAGCTCTCCGCAGCATGGGCCAGCTCTCCGTGGCACGGGCCAGCTCTCTGCAGCACGGGCCAGCTTCACCTTCACCAGGAGGCCCCGAAACTGAACCCAGGACCCTCCACATGGTAGACAGGAGTCCAATCACTTGAGCCACATCCACTTCCCCACACTGTACATTTTAATATTTTAAAATATTAACTCTGGGATTTTTCCGAGATATCTGCTTCTTGAGTTTGTAACCAGCTGGTGATATGACAAAATTTTCTTGAGTGTCAGGAACTAACAACACCACGTAAAGCATAATTTACCGACCTCTTCCTCCTACTCTTCTCCAGATAATGTACAGTGTTCTACTGGATTCCAGAGTTTCAAAATAGGTGATTCAGATACTTCCTGCCTGTTTGATAGCTGTTCTGGTGGAGGGACTGATTCCTGGAGCTTCCTACTCTGCCATCCTCTCCTGGTATGGGTGATCTTTTTACACCTAATCATTAGTATTAATGGCTGAAGGATCATTTACTGGCTATGATTTCAAGATCATTAAAAAAAAATCTCTCCTTTCATACCAGAAAATGTTAATTCCACACAAATGTCACTGTGAGAAGATGGGGGGAGGCAATTATATACCAGAAAAAAAATACCCCACAACTTTTCCTCAGAGCAATAATGCAAAGAAAAATGGACATATGTTGGGTCAAATGGAAGCCCCCGCCCCCTCCACACACCAATCTCTACTTCCAGATGTAAGGTTGGCCATCTTAGGAACAAATGATGCGCAAAAATTTGGATTCAGCCTCCCAGTTTGTGTAACAGCATGAGAAATCCCACTGGGAAAGAACCTACTCATTGGATCAAGGAGGTCAGGGGACAATGAGGAATATTCCAGACATTATGTCTGGAACCAAACCTGATCTAAATTGCCTTTGTAAGAGCAGAGAAAAAGATTATACTTAAATGGCTGGAGAGCAAACTGAAGAGAGCTGATTTTCATTTTGGCAAGTCATTTGAGAAAGGAGTCTTTATAAGGCTAAAAAAAAAAAAAAAAAAAAAAAAAGATCTAGTATTATCTGAAATTGACACAGACAAGCAGAAATCTTTAAAGATTTCTTTAAAGGAAGGCAGGTCGGTGACCTTGTAAACGGCCGGGAGGGAAACGCATGAGGGCTAGGAGTAACTTGGGGGAACTATGATCTACCAATTTTTAGATCTAGACAAAGACATTGAGAAGTTGGAGTGGGCAATCATCTTTCAAGAAGATTTTGAAAAGTCTGGAAAAATGGGCGCGTGGAATTCAGTATTCAATTTACTACTGCATACAACACAAGGTCATTGATTACAGAGGAACAGAAAAACATTTAAGTCATGATTGAGCGACTCTATTGGACATAATCAATGAATTAGGAGAAAAGGTGTCAGCTGGCAGGGCTGTGCTTCAAAGACAGAGGGAGCACAGGGCGGCTTTCTTAAGGGAAGAACTTCTGGAGCCTCACAGCTCAGAAAGGTAACGGCAGCCTTTTCAAGGGCCTGCTCAAATCCCAGTTAGCCCATCATGCACAGCAGCACTCACCACTAAAAATAGGCCATTCGAGTGTTTGGGAAAGTGTGGAGGAGGAGGACAGCGGCGCGGGCAGGAGGAGAGGGCGTCTGAGGGCAGTCTTTGAGAGCTGAGTATGTTAAGATGTGAGAAGAGGTGATTTAATCAAGGCTCTGAGTATCTGATGGGCTCTTACAAGAAGCCAGGGCAAGACCTATTCACGCCGTGAGGATAAAGGATGCTATAGACTGTTAATTAAGGCTTAGGGGAGAGAATCAGTCGGCAAGGATTTTTTTTGTAGGGTCGTGGATAAGTGGGGGTAAAAGAAGGTGAGGTGAGGTTGAGAAAGCAAAGAAGGCATGAGACGTGCCTTGTTACAGTCCCTGACAGCAGCACCCTAGCAGCCTCTCCCCTGCACCCTCACTTCCCATTTTCCAACTCCTTGGCATGGTCACTGAAGTCCCTTTTGCCCCCAGCGCCCTGGAGGGAGGCGCATCAGCAGGGCACAAGGCGCTGCTCCTGCTGAACGCTGTCAAAGGGCTTCACAGGCATGGGGAACAGTGAAGGGCGTGTGGATGCGTGCATGTGGGTGCATGTGGTTGTGAGACTGTGTGTGTTCGTTCATGCACGAGAGGGTGTGTGTGTGTGTGTGTGTGTGTGTGTGTGCGTGACTTTAAATGTTGGTTGGTTCTGAAAACAAATGATTAAAATGGATTTTATTCTTTTTCTAAAGCAGGTACCTCAATCCTCTCTCTCTCCCTCTCACATACACACTGTCTCTCTCACACTCTCACACTCTCACAACACACTCTTTCACACTCTAATACACACACATATATACTCTCACAAACTCTCTCACACACCCTCATGCTCTCTCACACATGCATACTCTTTCAAATACACTCTTTCACATACACTCTCACAACACACACTCACACAGTCTCTCACACAAACTCACATGCTCTCTCACACACACTCACACTCAAACACTGATACACACATGCTTACACTTTCTCACACATGCACTCTCTCTCTACACTCACACGCTCTCACACACACACTCACCAATGGTGAATTAGTTCTCCCCCTCTTCAGCACCTGTGGTTTGTACTGGTACTCTGAGGGGAAAACAAAGAATAAAAGACGCGGTGCCCCAGCCAGCCTCGGGCCCATACCCTCCGCCACACTGCCATCCCGTGACAGCTGTCTGCCTGGGTGTCTCGGTGACTGACGCTAGGCCACCACCGCCCGTCCCCCACATGGCGCCAAGCGGACCCCTCTGCAGGCAGCCAGAGTCACAGCTCGCGGGGCCTCAGCTGCCACAGCAGCATCTGACA
The DNA here is from genome assembly GCA_029593785.1 of Cabassous unicinctus. Taxonomy (NCBI): domain Eukaryota; kingdom Metazoa; phylum Chordata; class Mammalia; order Cingulata; family Chlamyphoridae; genus Cabassous; species Cabassous unicinctus. The sequence goes on along the minus strand of JAQZBX010007736.1, from coordinate 46,845 downwards.
TGGTGGTTGTCACCATTCCCACTGGCATGGCCAGGGCTGGCTCCGCGCTGGGCCCTGGAGGAGTGAGAATAGATTGAGGGAAGTGGAGAGAAAGGATCCAGAGGGCTCCTTTGAACCCAGGGAGGAACTTTATCTTGAAATCATGCCTGACTTGTGAAACCACAGAGCAGCTGGTTGACAGCCCCTCTCAGCATCGAGCAAGGCCCATCTGCAGCGGCTGGCAGGCAGGGGGAAAGCGCCTGCATCCGAACAGGAGATACTGCTGGTGCTGCCAAGGTCAGGAAAACCATCGCTAATCACACCACTGCCAAAATCAGCTAAACCATTCGCCCTGCCCTGGGAAGAACCTTGCCAGCTTGTGTGACAACAACTGATAGGGCAGAAATGCTGGGCCAAGAATTAGCACTGGGACCTGGCAGTGTTTTGTGGCACTCGAAAAGCATGTGGCTGCAGGTGCATGTACACACACACACACACACACACACGGGAGTGGCTGACCAGCTGTGGCTGGACCCTCAGTACCCTCTTTTAAAAATTACCCGGGACTCCCTCAATGATCAGCTTCCTGCTTCCAGGCTTTTTTCTTACAGATGTTATTTGGCATGTCCTGGTATCCAGTGCTGACCTGTCTCAACATCCCAAATATTCACTCTCAACAAATCAAATTCACTTTTAAAATTATTACTAGCATCAGCTAGCAGCTGCAAGCTTACCATGTCTGTCTGTTTCAACATCACCTTCTTCCCAGAGAAAAACAAAGCAGCTAGGGCTTTTGAATTTGGTCAAATGTGAAAACGTTTTTGTTTTTCTCAGAGAACTCTCTTAACATATTGTTCTCCACCAAGTAAAATTTTTCTTTTACGATGGATTCCCCTCTACCTCAAATATTTTGGGCAAAGTTAACAGCAAGGATAAAATCCTATGCACTAGCTAGGGAGCAAATTAATTCATTTTCTAAATACTTGTATTTTCTCTATGTAAGTTAAATATTGGAGTCAAGTCTACAAATATTTCAGAAGGAAATGTCTATGATTAAAGAATATGATATTTTACCAAAATATAGTTGAAAGTTGAAAGCATTAGGAAGATATTTTCATACACAAAAGGTTTCAGAAACTAAGTTCACTTTCCAAAAAAAAAATTAATAAAAATCCATTCATGATAAAACTGCTTAGCAAACCAGGAATAGAAAGAAACTTATTTCTGTTTAACTTGATAAAGGGCATCTATAAAAATATGTATGGCAAATGTCACACACTTATTACTAAAACACATTCCATTTAAGATTAATACAGACAAGGATACCATCCCTCTTTACTCCTATCTTTTACTGGAAATCTTAGCCAGTGTAATAAGAAAAGAAAAAGAAATAAAAGTTACAAAGATTGGAAAAGAAGGAATAAAAGCTATTGTATTCACAGGTGATATAATTTTTTATGTGCAAAATTAAAGTAGTTTACAGGTAAATTATTAGAATGAATAAGGGAATTGAGCAAATTTGAAGGACATGAAACTCTATAAAATGTTAATGTATTTCTGCATACAAGCAATTAGAAGATGAAATTTACAATGACAATAAAAATATAAAGCACCATATCAAACAAAAATCATCTAAGCCATTGATGGAGAAAATTATAAAACTTTGTTGAAAGACGTTAAAGAAGACCTAAATAAACTGAGATACATATTATGTTATAATATTGGACTCAATAGCAATTCGCCAAATTGATCTAAGATTTAATTCATTTCCTGTCAAATCCAGGGGGCCTTTTCATGGAGCTTAATAAGTTGATCATAAAACTTACTGGAAGAGCAAAGGGACAAGAATACTCAAAACAGTCTTGAAGAGGACAAACAGAATACATTAAGAACAGCTGTTAATTGACACCATAAAGAAAGTGAAAAGACAAGCCACAACATGAGAGAAGATATATTAACACTATGTAACTGAAACAATTTTATGTATCCAGAATATACAAATAACTCCTGTGAATAAGAAAAAGACAACCCAAAAGAAAAGTAGACAAATGTCATAATCAGGCATTTCATAGAAAAGTAACACAAATGGCCCATGCACAACTGAAGGAAGGGACTTAACTGCGTTATTAATCAGAGAAAGGCAAATTATAACCACAGGCAGATATCTTCTCATACCCACCAGATTGGCTAAACTTTTAAACCTGACAGTACCGAGGTCTGACAGGACTGTAGAGCAAAGGGAACTCTCAGGAGCTGCTCTCAGGGAGTTTAAATAGATACAACTACTGTGGGAAACATGTTGGCATCACCTAGTAAAGTAGAAGGTGTGCCTGTCCTGCAACCCAGCAGCTCCAGTGCTAGGAATATGCTAGAGAAATTCTTGCACATGAGGTAGATCTGCAAGGTTCCCCACATTGTAATGGCCCCAGACTGGAAACAGTCTAAACATCAATCAACAGGAAAATGACTGAATGAATTGTGACATATCACACAGTCATTTAATGGAGGACTGTACAGCAGGGAAAACAAAGGCACCATAGCCACACGCATCAGCATGGATGGTTTTCACAAACATAATGCAAAATAGAATGCTGGCCTTCTTTAGTAAGCCAGAGATACATTCAAAATTAGGCAAAACGAATTAATATATTATTTAGAAAATCATATATATTTGGTAAAGCTTTGAAACAGAGGTTGGCAAACTCTGGCCCATGGACCAAATCTGGCCCACTGCCACTTTTGGTAAATAACGGGTTATTAAACATGGCCATGTACATTTGTTTATGAATTGTCTATAACTGCTTTTGCGCTACGACAGCAGAGTTGAGTAGCTGTGACAGAGACCATATGGCCTGCAAAGCTGAAAATATTTACTCTCTGGACCTTTATAGAAAAAGTTTGCTGATCTCTGCTTTATAGGAATGATTAACCCAAACTTCAGATTGGTGGTTATCTCCAAAGGAGATAGAAGGGGATGTAGGGGCTTCTAAGGTCCTGGGGTAAGGATTTATTTCTTAAGGTAGACTGTGGGCACATAGATTTCCATTATTATTTCATGCTCACTTTCTGTTTGTATGACATATTCTACAATTTTTTAAAAATTTAAGGAGGGTGGGGAAAGAATTATTCTGATTGTGGAAGTCACCCCCTATGGGTTTTGATGACACTAGAATTCTATGATTTACATCCTGCATATATGTCTGGCACTGGCTCTGCCATCATCTTGTTTTGAGGCTAGAGAGAAATTCCCCTAACCTTTCTAAGCAGCAGGCTGCAGCCATAAGAAAAGACACAGGTTCTTTCCAGCTCTAAAATTCTCTGCCTTCCTAGAGGTACAAGATCAGTGTTCTTAGAGTCTGAAAAGATTAGATTTACATCATCCAGTCTAACCAACCTCTCAGTGCAGGAATGCCCTTAACCGTATCCTAGACAAATAGCTGCCCACCCCCTGCTCTGGCGGACAGTAGGGAAAAAGGCTGGCATCGCAAACGGGACCAGGTTCTTCCACCCCCTGTTCCCCAGTCTACCTCTTAAATTTCTGACCATTGTTTTAGCAGCCCAGCATCCGAAGGAACTTGAACATTAATCACATCCAGACCCACCTGTGGTCATGAAGGTCTCTTGTGGATGCATCCAGAGTCCATGCCCTAACCCACATGACCCCTTGGTCTCTGGCCAATGCCTGTGCTCTGATATGCTTTCTCATATTAGAATGAAATCTGCGCCACTCCAGCTTCTCCCATGGATTCCGTTTTGCTCTTCAGGACATAACAAGCCATAATATATATTTTACAGTTCCCCTTTGTAAAATACAGTATCCAACTCACCTATAGAGATCCGGGATTAGCTTGTCATGATACCGATCACACAGGTTGTTGAGGACTTGCTCGTGCTGCCCAAACAAGCGGATGTAGTTGGAGGCAGGGAAGGGCTCCTTGGAGAGGCATGTGATGGTTTCCACCATTTTGTACTTGTTAACATGAATTCTGAAGTAGTTCCCATTTTGAACATTACCTGTAACTATTTCTAAGCCCTGGTGGGGAGGTAGGAATCAGAAAAACATTAGAAACATTTCTGGACTTTGTCATAGCAATTTATTGTTCAGCTATACCAGATAAGTGATCTTGTCACTTGTTGCAAATAAAAGTAATGAATATTTACTGAACTCAATGGAAGGTAACAGTGTCCCAGAAACCATATACTTGGACTTAATGACCAAATGCTCCTCAGGATATTTTAAACTGTGATTACGTCGCTCTGGGCTTCTAAATTAGTTGCTAGGTTATGACCAATTCCCTATTACTCAGTACCTCACACTGTTAATTCATGGAATTGGGTGTTCTCTCTTTGAGGTGCTCTAGGACCATTAAATTTCTTAGTTTTTCGCAGCATCTTTTTGAGAAAAAACTTCCAGTCAAAAGTGCTCAGAAGGAATTTCAGTTATTTTTAAAGGTTACATAAACATAAGAAACAAGTAAAACATGAGATTTGGTGAGGTCTGGTTATTTGGTCAGGGTCCCAGGCAGAAGGTTCATGTCTATGGGAAACACACACACACGCGTGCTGCGAGCTACTTTTCAGTTTGTAGATTCCTGGTTTTCTGCCCCTTAGAAATGCTGGCTACGGTGCCACGTGAGCACAGAAAACAAGGGTCGCTGCTGCGCCAATCCTTGTCACTACCCCTTCCTCTGTTTCAGCCCCTGCTGGCTGCCGACCTACCAACCAGAGACGCAAACTGGGAACCCTCGGTGGACAAGCATGGGTTTTGAGGGTTTCGTCTGCACCTTCACTTTACAGCCCTAGACTCTGAACTTGGGACATGGTGATGCTCAGTAAGTCTTTCTCAAATGCATATAGACTTAAGCTTTTACTCCGAACCTGAGCGTGGCATTTAGAAACCCAACGCAGGTTGGGTTGTACAGCCCAAACATTTACTCCGTCCTGGAAATCGCCCGGGGACGTTATCTAAACAAGGACACACGGTTCAACTGAATTTTTAAATAAATTGAGGCAGCTGGTAGGTGTTTGGATTCCACACCGCCAAAGTCCCTGAAGGAGGAATTGGCCAATCTTACAGACACAAGGTGAGATTAACGGAGGCACGGCAAGTACGCTGTGGCCAGCCCCAAGGACGGTGAGGAATTGGATATTTGGGGGTGGGGGAGAGGACAAACCCAGCTTAGGAAAGGCATTGAGGGATGGGGGCTCAGGGGAGATCTAGGCGGTCCATCACTCATAGAGATGGACGGATCCAGAGAGGAAATCTGTCTCAAAAACAAAGTGTTAAAAAAACCAAAACCCCAAGCATTCACAAAACATTCAGTAAGCCATTATCTATCAAAACAACGATACATCCACCCAATGGAATAAAATGCACCCAATAAAATTTACTGTGAACATATATTTAATTACAGGGAAACATATGTTCACAGTATATTTTATATGATAAAAGTAGTTTATAAGATTGCATAATATTCCATTTTTTTTTGTATCAAACATTTTAACAAAATGTTAATGATTATTTTCTGTGTTTGGGAGACTGGGCTGTTTTCATTGCTCCTCTTTTTGTTCATTTGACTCGACTGTCTTTAGTTTCTAATTTTTAAACAATGAATATCTATCACTTCTGCAATGAGAAAAAGTTATTTTAAAACATTCTGGTCAGGCTGTGGCAAGTACAGTACACTCTGGATGAAGAAATTGAGAGAGAGGGAGGAAGGTAGGGAAAAAGGAAGAAAGGGAGGGAGGGGGGCAGAAAAGAAGGGAAGGGAGGGAAGGAGGGAGGGAAGGAAAGCAGGCGCAGGCCCCAGGGAGGAGTCGCATGTGGAAGTGGGGGGCTCGAACCGCTGGCCGCAGGGTGTCTGGCCTCTCTGTCTGATCACCCCACTCACCTGCTGCCTCTTGCCACCAGCATTTCTCCAGTCCTAGATCTCCCCACTGCTTTTAAAATTCAGGGGTGTTTCCTCAAGTCTTGATGTCTCAAAATAATGAATACCACCTGGGTGGGGGCACATCTCATCACAGAATAATCCCGAGAGTGAACTTTGCTTGAAGGTCCATGATGGTAAATGTTATTTTATGATTAAAATACATATAAATGGACATGACAATGAGGAATGCAGCCTCCATGTGCATTTCTAAGGTTAGATGCAAGACTTTAAAGACCATTTGAGTCTAGCGCTAACAGCTTAAGGCTTAGTCCCCAGGCCCAAGGCATAGGGGACTACTTCCTTCGCAGTTAGGGCTGCCTGGCTGCAGAAGTTGGAAAACCACCTTTGAGTGACTGAGGAAGGGCCGCTCCCTTGCCTTGGTAGCAGTGGGGTGGGGCTCTGGGAGAGGGGGTACTGGCAACAGCTCTGCCATAGTTTTTCTGCCAGGTTTCCTCAGAGCCCATTGGAGAACAAAGCAAGCAATCCCACAAGGTCCAGCAGCAGCCTCCCCCTCCTCCTGCTTCTCCTTTTAGGGTGAGTAATTCAGAAAAGGGACTGCAGACATCAAAGAGGCACACCGTGAGATCCACCCATGTGGATGACAACATTTTGACTTTGCAAAGAGTTCCACTAAATACCCCACCTTCTGCATACTAGGACTTCATTGTGCTTGGGAGGGTTGCTGTGGATTTCAGATACGTGGCCGAGGCCGAGCACATGCAGACCAGAGCCACAGTCGTGTAATTGGGGGTGTCTTGATAAGTTCTTGGCCGGCTCGCTGGCTGAGAGCAGGGAGGGGAGTCTGTGCCCTCAGAGCTCAGCCTGTTGGATGAGTGTGGTAACGTCTGCATTGTGTTCAGTGATTCTTCTGTTGTCATGGATCTGTTTTTCCCCCATTTGGTCTTATTTTTAAATTTAAAGATGGAATAACAATCATTGGGTCTCCTCTGTATATTTTGCCAGCTTACCCCTAAGTGTACAGTGCATTACAGCCACGAGGGCTTAATGAGTTCAGAAAGCAGCCGTACTATAGAGGAAGTAATGACCAGTCAATGGCTTAATAAGCTGTGTTATGATAGCTCATATCCATTTTAATGAGATCTGGCACTACATTAGCATAACTGGGGGGGGCAACCTGGGAGTTTGGAATGTATGTAAAACGTTTTCCACTGACATAAGAGGCAATTCACCATTAGAGTGGCTTCTTGGACAGAATCAGCCAAGTGGGGTGGGGGGTGGACCTACCTATATTCCCTAGGCCATTCCTAGTTACAGTTGCTGACAGAGTAGGAAAATCAGCTGAGGTCCAGAATGCTTTCTTCCTGCCCGTCCTCTTGGAAAGTCACTCTACTAAATGACAACTGAAGGTACCTTCTGGCCCTGCCACACCATGACGGATTCTGGGGTAACAAAGATCATTTCACACGCTTTCCAATTCTGTGGGGTCTGCTTTCTTCCTTTATTCTAAGCATATAAGGAATGGTTAGGAAATTTGGATCTTGAATTTCAGATTTTGATGGAGTAACTAGTTCTGGTGTTGCTTTTTTCCCCTTCTTTTTTCCTCTTAAACAATTATCCTTATTAATTCCTTTATGACTTTGACAAAGGTTGGAAAATGGCTCTGAAATTTATGCCAAATGAAAGCCACATGATTAATCAGACTTGATGTTCAAGAAATCAGGTTCCCAACTCTCACGATGAACACACAATTTTAAATTTAATGGTATCCAAAGCAGAATTTGTTGTGACAAATTTCTTTATTCCATGGTATATAAGCCAACAAAGCATGTGGACTGGAATCTGTAAATTAGTTTATTATGTAGACTATTTGGGGTCCCCTTTCTTCCTTTTGTCAGATTACCACTCAAAGAGCTCATGAATTGCTAAAGAATCTTTTTATGTAAACATTCCATTTGGTGAGTATTATAAAAATCTGATAAGATTTGTCTGTACTGCATTTATAGTAAAAATAGTACTTTAGTTTTTCTCATAAAATATTATTCAGTGAGCTCCTTTATTCATCAATTGGCCATTTTTAGGTGAATGCCTGACTGTTTTGGCAACAACTTTACATAATCAAATTAATTCTACCCCAAAAGATTGCCATGGAACAATCCTACTGTTTTTTTTCTTGGAGAAGAAAATGGAAAAATCTGTTTAGATCTTCTGTACTAATTAAAAAGGAGGTCCACCTGGCAAAATGGTTAATTAAAGTCAGGGGTCCTGTTCAAATACTGTCATAGCACCAGCCAAATAATCTATTTAAGTTGCATTCTTATTAAAACTCTCATTATCTAAAAACTCCTTTGGCTCCTCCTCTGACTATTCATAGAGAGAGCCAGTGGTTCATAAATAAATGACATCGCTTGTATGAAATCATGCAGTGGCTTTGAAGACGACTGTTGGAAATCAAGCTCAATATTTGCTAGTTCTTCTATATCTTAGGCTGAGGTTATTTATCAATGATGACCAAAGAGCTCAGCCTCTCAATACATCATCTGGGTTTTCTCTTGTTTGACTTTCCACCAATGTGTTACCAATGTGGAGTATCTAATGTCCTGACTCACTGGTGGCAGCCTGTCTTTTTCAAAGATGGCCACAACAATATCCCCCATAGGGATACTCTTCCACAGTATGACCTTGACACTCTTCACATTGAGGGATGGGCTCTGTGCCTTCTCTCCTTGAATCTCAGTGGGCCTGTGACAGCTCTAACAAACAGAACATGGGGGAGGTGATGCGGTGTGACCTCTGAGGCTGGATTATAAAAGGCAACGCAGCTTGCGATTTGCCTTTTGAGCTTGGAGCCCTGAGCTGCCGTGTATAAAGTCTGGCTGCTTTGAGGCCACCATGCTGTGAGGAAGCCCAGGCCACATGGACAGCCCAAGTGTGGATGCTCTGGGCAGCACTCCATGTCTTCAAGTCATCCCAGTGCAGGTGCTGGACATATGAATAAACAAGTCCTCAGGCAATCCAGACCATTGAATCACCCCCAGCCTTCCTGTCTTCCCAGCTGAGGCTCAGGCATTCTGGAGCAGAGAGAAGCCATTCCTGCTGTGACCTATCTGAATGGGTATTTTATGCCACCAAGTTTTATTGCACAGCAATATAAACTGGAATGCCATTCACCATGATCCTTTTTTTAATTGGTTAAGACAATTTTGCATCAGGAAAAGTGTAGAGGGCACCTAAAAGAATCTGGGAAAGACCTAATGGAAATAAGAAACACATAGCCTCTGTCCTTGCCCTAGAAGAGCCACTTTTCATTATTTACCTGGCCACCCATTTTGTGCCAGGCAGTGTTACTTTATATACGATCCCTCATAATCCAGCAATTCAAAGAAGTTAAATAACTTGTTCAAGGTCCCATGGGAAGAAAATAGAAGAGCCAGGATTCTGATTTCCCAAGGGAGAAGTGTGAGAGGCCAATAGTCTGTGTGTCCCCTTTTGAGGAATTTTCTTGAACACTCCATCCAACAGCTTCTACTTACATCTCATTGGTCAGAACCTGCCACATGGAAAACCCTATTTTCAAGGAAACGTGGGAAATTTTGAGTTGTTTGCATTGCTGACCCTCAAAAATATTTAGAGTGAGTAAAAAGATGGGAACAGATGTCAGGTAGGTATCTACCAGCATCTGTGTCATTGACTAAAAGGCAGCATGACACAACAGGAAGGAAAGTCTCCGTTGACAACGAACACCAGTTTGCGACCACCTCTTAGGGACTCTTACTTGAGGAGCTCTCCAGCTGAGGGTCGTTGCCCCTGTGGGCCTTCTGCCTTGTTGTTCAGGAAGAATGTCACCACTGCAGGCTTCAGAGACAGTGGAGCAAAATCCCCAGGGAGTGGGGAGAGTTTGGCTACCGTCTCACTGTTCTGAGGGCTTGAGCCTGTGCCCCAGAGATTGGGGAGAGTGTGGCCATCACCCCAGTGTTCTCAGAGGGTGGGGCCTAGAGTTCTGCTGCCACCCAGATGCTTGGTGAGGGTGGAGTGGAGACCATGGCCACTGGGCAAGCCCTTGGAAAGGGTGGGGCTGCCGCTCAGTCAGGCCCTGAGGAGAAGAAACCAATGTTCTGTAGATGACCCTCAGACTTTGAAATCTAATGGAGTCTGCCCTGCAGGCTTTCAGAACTGTTTGGGACCCATGACCCCTGTGTTCCTTCCAATTTCTCCCTATGGCGATAGGAACTTTATCCTGTGACTGTCCTTCCTTTGTATATAGGAAGCAGTTAACTTGTTTTGTAAGTTTCACAGGTCCACAGCCAGAAGGGTATTTTGGCATATGTACAGACTATATGCCTATAACTGATTTTGATGAGATTTTATGCTTAATATTGTTACTGAAATTATTTAAGTCTTTTAAAATATTGGAATAGAATGAATGTATTTTGCAAATGGAAAGAACATGTATTTTGGGGGTCCAGAGGGTAGAGTGTGGCAATTTGAAGCTTTTGTGAACCCCAGAAAATCCTGTTCTTAAAGCTAATCCATTCCTGTGCTTGTGAATCTATTGCGGGGAGCGGGTTGATTAATTACTTCAGTTATGGGCCTTTAATTAAATTGTGTGACCCAGGGTGTGTCTTAATCCTCTTACTGGAGTCCTTTATAAATGGAGGAATACAAAGCCACAGACACAGTAAAAAGCTGCACAGACAGAGAAGAATCTAGAAGCTGAGAGAAAAGGAGCCAGAAGCTGAAATCAACAGAACACAGAAGCTAAGAAGGAGTCACTTTAGCCAGAAGCTGAAAGCAATGAGGAACAGAGGAAGGGGGAGAGATGAGCAGATGTTGTCACGTTCCTGATCGCCCACAGCTTAGGACTCAGGGAGAAAGGATCTCCTGAGGATGCCTTGGTTTGGACACTTTCACGGCCTCAGAACTGTAAGTTTTTAACCTAATAAATCCCCATTGTAAAAGCCAATCCATTTCTGGTATACTGCTCCCAGCAACTTTTAGCAAACTAAAACACCCACCATTTTGTGTCCTTTCTGGTTGACTTTAGCCCAGGTGAACTCCCACCCCCATAGCTTCTGCTTTTCCTGCATGGCCCTTTTGGTGAAATTCAAGGAGAGCAAGAAAACAGCCATTCCAGATTCTAAGCAATATACTCCTGCATTGCCATGAAGGTGGCTATTTTAGTTACCTATTGCTAAATCACAAACTTAGTGGTTTAAAAAAGGAATACACTTTTATTATGTCACAGTGTCTGGGAGTCAGGAATTGGGAGTTTCTTAGTTGGGGCGGGGGTTGGTTTCTGTCTCAAGGTCTCTCTTAAGTATACAGTCAAGATGTTCACTGCGCTGCAGTCATCTTAGACTCAACTGGGGCTAGAAGATCTGCTTCCAAGCTGGTGCACTCACATGACTGGCAAATTGATAATGGCTGTTGGCAGGAGGTCTCAGTTCCTTCCCGCAAGGACCTCTCCAAAGGGTTGCTTGAGTGACCTCAAAACATGGCAGCAAGTAATCCAAGAGGAACAAGGTGAAAGCTGTACTATCTTTCATGACTTGGCCTAAGAAGTCATACACTACCATTTCCACGATTTTCTCTTGGCTATGCAGGCCAGCCCTATTCAACGTGGGAGGGAATGACACAAGGGCATGGATGCCAGGGGTGAGAAGTATTGGGGACCATTTTGAGGGCTGGCTACAACAGTGGCTTTCCAATGCTATGAACCACTAAACATTATGAATAAAGAATTTCACCCTCCTGTACACGCAGTGTTATATTTGAAAGTAAAGCAAATTCAGAAATAATACTTACAAAATCAGGCTGAGCCATTTGTACTTCCAAGGGAGCTGGAATAGCAGGCTTGGCAATGTGCAGATAATGATAATGCCCAGGAAGAATGCCTCCTAAAGAAAATGACAAGTTTCCCACATTTTAAAGTAATTGTTAATGAGGTGGGTAATGGAGCTTATCTTTTCACGAAAGTACAAACAAAGAGAGATGGTTACAATGGTGTATGCTCCTCAGACTTCCCCAGTAAAGTACTGCTAATAGCAAGGAACACCCTGCGATGGGTGGGTGTCACTGAAACAAATCAATGTGAACGTCCCATTAGATACCAGAACATAGCCCCCAACGTTCCAGGAAGATGTGCCACGCTTACCCTGTAGATCCTGTGACTGCCCACAAGTCCTGGCACTCTAACCTATACCTGCCAAAGCCAGATCAAGCCCTTTAGAGGCCATACGGGTTGCAATGATGTTCCCATTCCCCATCACTCCTCCAACGTGTAAATATTTTAAAACTTGAACTGTATAAGGAAACTCAGCAAAGTTCTTTGTTCAACGATTTTGAAAAGTATCATTATCTAAGTCTTAATTTTTTTTAGCTTGGCCCTGATCAATCTCTCATGTCTGACACTCACCCCTTCTCTTCCTTCCCCACACTACCACCTTTCTTGAGGCTGCATCCTGTGTGAGAACAAGGGCGGAACCTTGCCAAGGCCATTTAGTCAGGTAGAGAAAGGGAAGGACTGAAAGCTAGGTCTTTTGACTCTTTAGTCTGATGTTCTGTTTACTAGCTTTGGAGAGTACAGTTTTTTTTTGGTAGAGAGTCCACAACATTCTAGAACATCATTTTCAAAGGTTTCTCTCATTTCCTGAAAGTGAAGGAACCCTGTGTTACTCTTAAAATTACCTCCTTAGGGGTCAACAAGGCTTAGGGGGTGAAAATGGATTGTTTTACAGCTGCAAAGGGCTTAGCTTATCTATCCAGATAGCAGGCTAAGGTGGGGGCTGGCTTGGGATGGGCTCCTCATCTCTTAACTTAAAGTCTAAATGGAATTTAGGAGTAAAATACCAGGGCACACTGTCACTCACAGCTGTGAGTGAACCCCAGGCAACTTACTGATCCTCCCCTAGTCTCAGTTTCCTTACTTGTACAATGGGGACTACAGTTATGATGTGGTCCATAATAAATGCTCAAAATGCAATAATAATAATAGCGCCAGGTCCATAATAATAATAACGCCAGGTCCGTAATAAAAACTTAAAAGAGAGAGATCCCTCCTGTCTCTGTGGCAATCAGCTTAAGGACTGAAGAGCCTCCTCGCCAAGTCTAAAGAGAAACATGGGAGGGCTGAGCTGAACACAGACCCAGATCCAGCTGGCAGCTTCACCAAGGGGAAAAAGGTGACTGAGTCACACACCTTGGATCTTGGCTCCCTTGTACATGGGGATGAGTCGATCGAGATCAGCTGGCGGCTCGGTCACAGGCTCGAGGGTTGGATCAAAGAGACTGAGCATAGCTGCTGCAAGCTGAAAGCCAATTTCTTTGGAACTGAAGTTGCTGTGGGTCCACTCGTTTGAATAATATCGATTGGAGAATTTGGTGAGGGACCCAGCAGCTCTGATGGCGATGTCATTGGTGTGGAAGTTGGTATCAATCACAAGTCGGCCGTCATAGACAAGACATGCATCGTTGAATGCTTTAAAGGTTTCATAATCCACATTCTTTTCACAGAAGCTGAAGAACATCTGAAAAATGAACAATCACATTATTTCTCAGTTAACACACTTCATTTCACTTTGCTAAGAGTGTGAACAATCTTCAGAGCATTTTATTATTTAGGGAACACAAATTCTACTAAAAAGTTTGTCATAGGGAGCTGGTAAATCTCAAGTGGTTGAGCACCAGCACACTACATACAAGGTCCTGGGTTCAAGCCCCAGCCCCAGTACCTAAAAAAAAAAAGACGTTTGTCATAATTGTGTGTGTGTGTGTGTATGAGAGACAGAGATAAAGAGAGAGATTTTTGGTATAAACAAATCAGATCATCCAATGCCACTCTATTTATAACTCAATTTAGACATCTAGTGGGGAGAAGGATGCCAAGTGATAGAGTAGCCACAAGAGGAAATATTTTTTCCTGCAAGGAGGTTCACATTTGTTGAGACCCCACTCTCCCTCATTCTCCAACATTTTGAATAGCCCTTCCTCAGCTTCCTGCCATTTCCTCTTTCTGTGCCTGATACTCAGATCTCTCTAGGTTCATTCTTTGGGTGACCTCATACAGTCTTGAGTCTTCCAATTGCCTCTTTCCTGGCCTTTTACGCCCAGCAGTATGCCACAGAGAGGAGAGCAGCACAGTGGAAACAATACCAGGTCTGGGTTCCTGATTTGGCTTCCCATCCTGATATGGCGGACATCCACTCAATAACTAGTTAAGGAGTGCCTACCACATGCAGGCACTGTGCTATGGAGGGGCCACAACACATGCGACTTAGAGGACATCTGCATGCGCCCCTCCATTCTCCACGCAAATTTCAATGCTTTCTCACGCATTTCTGGACATCTTCTTCCATACTGATGTTGAATATCATTAAAGCAGTCCACGAAGCAGCTGTTAGTGGAGTAGTTGAGAGAAATTCAATTGTTTTAACGCTTACCTAAATATAGTTTGCCACCTGTATTAGTCAGCCAAAGGGGTGCTGGTGCAAAGTACCAGAATTTTGTTGGCTTTTATAAAGGGTATTGATTTGGGTAGAAGCTTACAGTCACAAGGCCATAAAGTATAAGTTACTTCCCTCACCAAAGTCTGTTGTCACATGTTGGAGCAAGATGACTGCCGGCATCTGCAAGGGTCCAGCCTTCCTCTTCCTCTTAAGGCTCTATGGTCCCAGCTTCTTCCAATATCAGATGTAGGCTGGGATAAGTGTCGTCTCTCTCCCGGGGCTCATTTCTCTCTGGGATCAGCTACTCTGCTCTCTCCACAAGGCCAGCTGTAAACTCTCAGGTGAATGGCTTGTCTCTTTTCCTGGGGCCACTGCTGTGTCTATGGAGCTGTCTCTATTTCTCTGTGTTCTTCTCCTGTGTTTACTTCCCAGGGTTCCAGCACACAAAAAAACTCTAAACTCTCTCCTCTGCCATGTAATTTTCTCTGTGAGTCCCCACCCACCAAGGGGGCAGGGACTCAATGTCCTACTGATGTGGCCCAATTAAAGCCCTAATCATAATTTATCAAGTAAAAGTGAAACCTCTGAAGTTAATACAATCCAATATGCCCACAGGAGCAGACCAGTTTATTAACATGATACAATATCTAATTTTGGAATTCATAAACAATATCAAACTCCTATACCACCTTATTAAAAGCATGCTAAAAATGAACATATGACATTGGTCCCAAAATACCAATGGCCACCTCCCCCACTTCCTTCACAGGTCTACTTTGTTCACCTCACCAGCCCCATGCTGTGTGGTCATCAGCTGTTCTGGGCCACAGCTAGCCCAATTCCATATCCCCTCCCCACACCCATGTACAGGGAGCCATCAGATCCCCAGTACATCAGATCCCCAGTACAGTAGCCTCTAGCCACATGTGGCTATATAAATTTAAGTCTAAATTAATTAAAATTAAATAACATAAAAAATTCAGTTCCTCAGTAACAGTTGCCCATTTCAAGTGCTCAATAGCCACAAATGGTTGGTATCTACCATACTACATGGTACAGATATAAGCTACTTTCAGCATCAGAGAATGTTCTATTGGACAGCCTGGATTCAGATCTACCATTTCTATGATATCTTTCTTTCTGTCTCTGGGGGAGCCCACATGGGTCTTCTCCCTTTCCCTTGTCTTTACTCACTCACTTACTTAATCCCATCCCTGTTAGTCACATCTCAGAGAGCTGTGTGCTTTCAAGTCTCTTTAAAAGTCTTTTTGTCTTATAACTCTTACCTAGTGACCACAGGAAAATATATTTCTCTGAGTCTTTCTTTGACTGTGATTATTTCTGTCTACTGAAACTCCCTCCTTTTTTTCCTTTCCCCCTCTCCTTCCCATCATTTGTCCTTGATTCAATCAAAACTTGTCCTAACATATGAGTTATACATTTGCTACAGCTATATAAAAATATGGAAAGCCATTTATCTTAATTGAAATTATACATGTAAAACAGTGACATCAACTGCTTGAGCCCTTGAAAATGTCCAGAAGTCCCTTTAGCATCCCCACAACAGTTCTTCTATCTACCCAGTTTTTTTCTAATTAAACCTACTTTTGATTAAGCAGCACATTAAGTATACTAGTTTTTCTTTTCTTGGGTTTTAAAAATTACTACTGCTATGAAGAAGAAAAATCTGGCCACATTGATATTGTTCTGAATAAATATTTCAAGATAACTTATATTGATATTTCTGATTAGGGAGAGAAAAACTCCCTGGTTAGCTTGGAAGGTGGGTGAGAATCAGTGATCTGATAAACCTCACACATTCAGAAAAACACTTGATATGCCAAGGATTTCAGACTGTGATGAGTGTTGTGTAGAAAAGGTAGAGAATGCCTCAAGAGCCATTTATCTGGAAGCCTAACCTGACTGGAGAATGGACCATCTGATGGGGGCCAGGAAGTGCTACTACAAGGCAGGCTGTGGTGAGGCCTTCAAGTGGGACTCAGAACAGCAATTTCAGGGGAATTGTGCTTCTGGTATGGTGGCATAATGCTCTCAGACTAATCCTTCCACTAATAATAACCATAAACTCTGGTCAAAATATACAAAGAAAAGACTACCTGAAAATTCTGATGAGTGTTTAAAAGGATGTAGATTATGTAGGGGAATAAAAGTTGGAGCAATGACCAGCATGGGGGTGATTTCCTTTTTTCTTTCTTTTTTTTTTTTCTTTTCTTTTTTGGTGGCTTTTTAAAATGAGGGTGGGCTGTAGTCACTTATGGGCTTAATAGAAGAAAAGAGATGATAGAGGAAAGAGTCAGTGAACTTAAGTTATATCAACTAGACATTATCCAATTTGAAGAACTCACACACACAAAGAGAGAGAGAGAGAGAGAGAGAGAGAGAGAGATGAACAAAGCCTTAAAGCCCCCAAGGGACAATATTTAAAAATTTAATAAATATGTAATTATTATAACAAAAGATGAGGAGAGAAGAATGGGGCAGAATAATATTTAAATAATATTTAAAGAAACAATGGTCCACACAATAACCAAAAGAATATAGAATTCTATCCTGGGGAGTTCTGCCACATTCTCTGACAGAACAGCAAGAATCCCCTGAGTACAGGGCCAGTGACTAGTGAAGAAGGATGGTCCATTAATGGGCCCTTGATATTGATGACTGTACTTATGAACCTTTACTTTTGAAATTGAAACTTAGCCTAGTATTATAGGGTGCCTAAGAGTTACCTCCTGAGTGCCTCCTTGTTGTTCAAATGTGGCCTTTCTCTAAGCCAAACTCATCATATAAATGCATTACCTTCCCCCAGTGCAGGACATGACTCTTGGGGATGAGCCTCCCTGGCACCGAAGGATTACTACCAAGCACCAACTAGTAATGCAATTGGAAAAAGACCTTGACCAAAAGGGGGAAAATGTAAAGACAAATAAGTTTTTATGGCTAAGAGACTTCAAAGTGAGTTGGGAGGTCATTCCAGAGGTTATGCTTATGCATGTCTCGGCAGGATCTCATTGACTGCCAAAGTAAATACTACCTCAAATATCAGGGTTCCTGAGGGTTCTGGAGACATCCAGACACTATAGGCAGGGCAGACAGCTCAGGAGTTTGGTGCCCTGACAATGGGCCCTACTTTGGAAATTATGCTCCCCAGTGTGACAGAGTTGGACTCAGTTGTAGTTTCCCTACATATGGCTCTTCTGCCCCTTCTACTTGACCTATAGTTAGTACTAGAGTTGATACATGTATGTCCAAGAGACTTAAATCTTTGGACTGTCCATGTGCCACCTAGGCCCTGAATCACAACAGAGTTGCAACACCTTCTCTCCAGTGCATTGGACTCACCCAGGACAATAACAGGAGATGATGATGGACAACAACCATCCCAAGGAACAGAGAGAATCTGCAACTGCAAGCAAGATAATTCCATC
Source organism: Cabassous unicinctus (assembly GCA_029593785.1). Classification (NCBI taxonomy): domain Eukaryota; kingdom Metazoa; phylum Chordata; class Mammalia; order Cingulata; family Chlamyphoridae; genus Cabassous; species Cabassous unicinctus. The sequence goes on along the minus strand of JAQZBX010007736.1, from coordinate 29,088 downwards.
CATCTGCCCCATGGGATCTAAGCCCCCTCTCAATTAGAGGTGGAGTGGGCATCACCATCCCATAATCTTCAGGATTGGGGAATGAACGATGGACTAGAGTAGACTTACTGGTATTCTACTATAGACTTACTGTGATTCTAGCAATGGGAGAACTTATATCATTGATGTAGAGGTAGTGGCCACTGGATGTTCTGAGGGGAGGGAGAGGGAAAAACAAGTGTAATATGGGGGTATTTTTGGGACTTTGGAATTGTCCTGAATGACATTGCAATGATAAATACAGGCCATTATATATCTTGCCATAACTTACAAAATTGTGCGGGAGAGAATGTAAACTACAATGTAAACTGTAATCTATGCTTAGTGACAATGCTCCAAAATATGTTCATAAATTGTAATAAATGTACCACATTAATGAAAGATGTTAATGTGGGAAAATGTGGGAGGGGTAGGGAGCAGGGCATATGGGAATCCCCTATAGTTTTTTGTGTAACATTTATGTAATTTAAGGATCTTTTAAAATATATATATTTTAAAAAAAGAAACAATGGTCAAGAACTTTCTGAATTTATTGAACAACATAATTTATGATTCAAGAAGCTCAGGGAACCCCAAACAAGATAAATTCAAGAAAAAACATGCCTAGAGACATAATAATTACGGGACTCCCCCCAGCATCAAACTGCTGAAAACCAAGGATAAAGAGAAAGCATCTGGGGAAAATGGTACACTATATACAGGGGAACACTGATTTGAATGATTGAAGATTTTAATCAAAACTCATGGATGTCAGAATATGGTGAAACAACATATTAGTAACAATAAAAGACTATTTTTCTTCTCAAGCTTTTTAAAAATATATGACTATTTAAAACAAAATTACAATATTGTGTTATTGATTTTTCAATATGTACAGATTTAATACATATGAAACCAATAATACAAAAAGGATGGCCAGATATGGGGAGAAGGGATCCGTATGGTTGCTAGGATTTATATTTTTTTTGAAATGGTACAATTTTAATTCTAAATAGAATGTGGAAGAATACTGATGTTGTAATTCATAGAGCAACCATTAAAAATAAGATATAGCTAAAAAGGCAATAGACAAATTGAAATAGAATACTAAAACATTACTCTAATAATCTAAAGGAAATCAGGTAAGTAGGGAAACAGAGGAACAAAAAGCATACAGGATAAAAGAAAAATAATAAAATGGTATAGATCTCAGCATATCAATAATTATATTAAATATTAATAGTCTTCAATTAAAAGGCAGAGATAGCCAGAAAGGATGAAAAAAGCAAGCCTCTCCATGTGACAGGCAGAATTTTAAGGTGGTCCCCTAAGATTCCTACCCTCCTTAAGTGTGGATGTGCACTGAGATTATGATGAAATGGTCACTCCTATGATTAGGTTATGTTATATTTCACAGTTGACTTAAAGAAAGGGAGATTATCCTTGGTGCACCTGATCTGATCAGACAAACCCTCAAAACGGACCAGAGTTTTCCTGAAGAAAGAGGTTCAAAGATGAGGGGAATTTGACATGAAGGAAATTATCCATTGCTGGCTTGATGATGGAAAACTCCATATAGCAAGGAATATGGACAGCCTCTAGAAGTGAGAATGGCTCCTGGCTTAACCAGCAAAGAAATGGGATCTTTTTCCTACAGCTGCAAGGAACTGAATTCTATCACAACTAGATGAGCTTAGAAGACTCCATGCCTAGACTTCAGACTTATAGAATCATGCACTTATAAACGGATATTGTTGTAGGCTGCTAAATTTGTGGTAATTTGTTATGTAGTTGTGATATACTGAATTATATAGCCCCAATTCAGACATGTTCTTAATCTTAATCCATATTGTTGTGGGTGTGAAACCATTGTAGATAGGATCTCTTGAAGAAGTTATTTTTAGTTAAGTGTGGCCCAGTGGAATGAAGTTGGGTCCTAATCCAGATTACTGGAGTCCTTTATAATAAAAAAAAAAATCGAACATAGTCAGAGAAAGCCACAGGAAGAAGCCAGAAGCTGGAAGTCAGAGGAACCCAGAAGAGAAAGGAAAGAACATCACCACGTGACAGGAAAGCCAAGAAATCCCCAGGATTGCCAGCAAGCCAGGACCAGAAGGCTACCGAACTGGGAGAAAGCATTGTCTTGCTCATGCCTTTATCTGGACTCAGAAATCATGAGCCAATAAATGCCAATTGTTTAAGCTAACCCATTGTGTGGAATTTGTGATAGCAACTAAGGCAGACCTAAGACAGTAGTAATAAAAATACAAATAACAGGGTTCTTTATAATACTTATAAGAGACACGCTTTAGACATAAAGACACAGATAAGTAGAAAGTAAATGGATGGAAAATACATACCATGCAAACATCTAAACAGAATGATGATGACATGGCTATGTTAATATCAGATATAGTAGACTTTAAGATAAGAAATGTTACCAGAGATAAATAGAGACAGTTAATCACATTAAAAGGCACAATTCATCTGGAAGACATAACAATTTAAAATGTTTGTGTACTTAATAACAGATACTCAAAAAGGATTGAATAAAAAAAATGATATAATTAAAGGGAGAAACAGAAAATTCCACAAAAGTAGGAGATTTTAATATCCTTCTCACAGAAATTGATAGAACTCGACAAAGATACCTGTAAAGACATACAAGATTCGAATATCAATACCAACCACATTGAACTAATTGTTATTTATAGAAAAGATACCCAGAATATTACAACTGCAGAATTTATATGTTTATATGTTTACAGAGATAGTCCATATGCTTGGCCATAAAACAAGTCTCAGTAAATTCGAAAGGCTTAAAAATCACAAAGAATATGTCCCTGACTGCAACAGCATTAAATTAGAAATCAGTAAAATACGATATCTAGGAAAACCTCAGATATTTGGAAATGAAATAACATACTTCTCGATAATCCAAAGGTCAAAGAGAAATCACAAGGGGGATTAAAAAATATTTTGAACTGAATGATAATGACTAACTACAGTTAACTCTAGGAATGTAAGAATGGCTGAACACTTAAAAAAAAATTTGATTGAATTCACCATGTTAATGGAATTAAAGAGAAAACAATAGGATCTTTTAAAATGATATGGAAAATTCACTTGACAAAGCTCAACAGCCATTCATGATAAGGCCTCTGATCAAACTAAGAATGAAAGTTTACTTCCTCGGTCTGATAAAATGCACCAAAGAAAAAGCTATAGCTAATTTCATATTTAATTGTGAGGAACAAAGTGAGGATGTCCACTTTTTCCACTGATTTATTCAATAGCATGCTGGAGGGCCTAACCAGTTGGAAAAAGAAAGTAAATGAAATAAAAGGACTATCTGAAAGAAAGAAAGAAAGCTTTTCTTATTTGCAGATAATAAGTTCATGTATCTACAAAGCATCTACCAAAACAATGTCTCAGGTCAATTGCATTTTATATACTAGCAGCAAGCAATTGGAAAATAATATAAAAATCCATTTATGATAGTTAAAAAACATAAGATACTTAGGTATAAATTTAACAAAAACATCCAACACCTCAATACTGAAAACTGTAAAGCCATTCTCAGAGAAATTAAAAGAAGAAATTTAAATAGAAGGATTTATTCTATTCAATTGGGAGACTTGGTATTAAGATGTTAATTCCAAATTAATCTATAAATTAAAGGTAATTCCTATCAAAATTAGACAAGCTTTTTTGGGTAAAAATTGACAAGCTGATTCTAATATATGTGTATATGTGTGTATTTTACATATATAAAATATTTAAAAACATATATGGAAATGCAAACAAGCTAGAATATCCAAACCCAGTTTTAAAAGAAAATAGTTAGGGAATTTATCTTACATTATTTATCTTATTTCAAGAGTTCCTATAAAGCCAGATAATCAAGATGGTTTAATATTGGCAAAAGGATAGATAGAGCAAGGGAAGAGAAAAGAGATTCCAGAAATAGTCTACACATATCTAGTCAACAGATTTTCAACAACAGTGTCAAGGCAATTCAATGGGAAAAGGAAAGTCTTTTAGCTAACGGTGCTTAAACAATTGAATATCAGTATGGAAATATGAGCCTTGACCCTTACCTCACACTATACCCAAAAACTAAATCAAAATTGATCATAAACCTATAGGTAAAATCTTTCAGAAGAAATACAGGAGAAAATATTTGTAAGCATGGAGTAAGAAAAGGATTTTTAGGTAGAATACAAAAAACATTGAAAAAACGGACTTCAAATTTTAAAATTCTTGCTCTTTGAAAGGCATCTTTAAGTAAATGAAAAGGCAAGCCACAGACTGGGAGAAAATATTCACAATACATATATCAGATAAAAGATTTGAATTCAGAATCTTACAACTCAATAATATAAAGAAAAACAATCCAATTTTTTAAATTGGAAAAAACAAAACAAAACAGACCCTTCACAAATGACAGGCTAATGGCCAATATGCACATGAAAAGATGCCCAACATCATTAACCATCAGGGAGGTGCAAATTTAAAACACAGTGACACAACATGTCACAGCCACTAGAACGGTTAAAATTTGAAAGACTGTGGAGCAGTTGGAACTCATCATACATTGCTGGTGGAAACGTAAAATGGTACAGCTTCTATGGAGATCACTTTGGCAGCTTCTTAAAAAGGCTAGCCATTCTCTAGGTATAGAGTTAAGAGAAATGAAAATACATGTATACACACAGATATGTACAAGAATGTTCACAGCAGGTGAAGGAATAAACAAAAATGAGAAGTCTCAGTGGAACACTACTCAGCACCAGAAAGGAATGAACTATTGATCCATGGCACAATATGGATGAATCTCTAAAGTCATTACAGTAATGAAAAATACCCAAACCAAAATAGTATGTATGATTACAGGTATAGTAAGTTCTAGTTTTAATGTACTTGTAACACCATCTGTATTAGTTTCTTAGCGCTGCCATAAAGAAGTACCACAAATTGGGTGGCTTAAAACAACTGACATTTATTCCCTTAAAATTCTGGAGGCTAGAAGTCTGAAATCAAGCTGTCAGTTGGGCCACACTCCCTCTGATAGCGCTAGGAAAGACTCCTTCCTGGCCTCTTCCTGGTTTCTGGTGGTTACCAGAATCCTTGGCATTCCTTGGCTTGTGGCTGCATCATTCCCATCTCTGCTTCCATTTTCACATGGCCTTCTTCTCTGTGCGTCCCCTCTGTGCCTTCACGTGGCCTTCTTCTCTGTGCGTGCCCTCTGTGCCTTCACATGGCCTTCTTCTCTGTGCGCCCCCTCTGTGCCTTCAAGTGGCCTTCTCCTCTGTGTGTCTCCTCTATGTCTTCACGTGGCCTTCTTATAAGGACACAAGTCATTGGATTTAGGGCCCAGAGTAACCTCATTTTAGTATAAGTACATCTGCCAAGACCCCATTTCCAAAGAAGTCATATTCACAGGTAGTAGGGGTTAGAACTTCAATCTATCTTTTTGGGGACACAACTCAACCCATAATGCCATGATCAGTCAAGATAATGAGCAAATTCATCACACCACAAGTTTCCTCATGCCCTGCCAGAGATGCTGCTCGAAGCAGAAAGACCTATAAGCACCCTGACTTCTCCCTTCTTCTCATGTCTAATCTCCCACTGGTGCCTACCACTGGCTGAACACAGATGAAAATCAGGACCACCAAGCCTGGTAGATGGAGTCAGCAGAGGTCATTTTTCTTCTACAGAGCAGAGGGGAAGGTAGGAGAGTGGATCTAATAGCAAACAGGCCAGTGTCCAACCCTGATTTCCTTTGGAGATGTTTTAGCAGGAAGGTGCATTGGATCAAGGCAGCTGAGAGCATTTGCAAGATGTTTTTGCCATGATTGTGACTCTAATCTGAACTGTGACATAAAGGCCAGATGGGACTGATAGAGAACCTGTATTTAATGGGATATTTGGGAAAGTTTTCTTAGGCCTTTGCTTCCTCCAAAGGTTATATAGTATAAACTTGGCACATCTTCCAGGAGCATCACTTTTTTGGGGGGAGGGGGGGATGTGGGTAAATACATTTTGTTTTTTTCCTGTCTTAAATAGCTATGGTGACACACTTCTGGAAACAATATCACTTTTATATTAAAATAAAATGGACTTTTTCTATCTTTTTCTCTCCTCTATGCCTAGTGCTGAGGACAGAATGTGGTTCCTAGTAGGTGCTCAGTAGTATTTGGGGAGTGAATGGATAAATAAATGCACTAAAGAACAAGATGCAAAATTTCTATGGCTCTTCAGTATACAATGAGAGATTTGAAAGAAAGCTTTTTGGTGGTTGTGGTGTGCTTGGAGCCCCTGTCGAGGCTCAGGGAGGTGGGGTCATTGCCATTCCTATATCCACAGGGTCAACTGGGTGAGAAGCCCTGGCTCAGGCTGACCACTACTTCCAGGTAGCACATTGCTATGGCCCTTCACCCTCATTCCCACCTGGTTTGCCCACTGGATGTCAGCTGGCATTCTTTGTCATAACCACTAACACACACCCTTGACCTACACAGCCCCAATCCTCACAAGACATCAGTCCCCTTCTTGGGTGGGGTCTGCTGCTTCTCAGTTAGAACTGTTCCCTTCCCTTCCCCCTCCCCAAAGACTTCTACTAATCTTCTGAACTGGCCACTCTGAGGATGTTGTTTAAAAATTGGGCTGTTATGCTCCCCAGAAGAAATGTACTATCTCTACTCCATGAGGAAAGACCCACCATTGCTGTTCAGGAGGTGGGGATTGGTATCCCAGCCCCACCACTGACTTGGAGCCACAGTGTTCTCATCAGTAGAATGGGGATGCTTCTCTTTCCAGAGCTATTGGAATGAGCTGAGACTTAATGCAAGCATGCAGCCTAGTGTCTGGTATGTAGCAAGCTCTCAGGAAATATTAGCACCCTTCAAATCTTTGACCATTCCTCCACCGAGAGGTGGAGTCTAATTACTCTTCTGGCCTTAGGGACTTCCCTGTAGCCAACAGAATGCCAAGGATGTGACACTGCTTGGCTCCTAAGGCTAGATCACTATAAGTGATACAGCTTCTAACACACTCTCCTTCCACTTGCTCTTAGAACCAAGCTGCCATGCTGTGAGGATGCCCAGCCCTGTGAAGGGGCCAGTTCTGAGTCTTCCAGCCAAAATAAATCTTAGCTGAAGTTGAGCTGGTGTCAAGAGCCAGATGCGTGAGTGACTCCAGTCCCAGCCACTGTCTGACTGCGGCTGTATAAATAGGAGACCCTGCGTGAGAATCGCCCGGCTGAGCCCAGTCACCCCCAAAATAAGGAGAGATAATAACTATAAATGACTGCTGTTTTAGGCCACTAAGTTCAGGGTTGCTCTGTTACACGGCAATAGATAACCTGGACAGTTAGAAAACAAAACTCAGCAACTGTGATGAAAAAGTCATGATCCTTCAGACTCCCAGTCTACTGGCAGATGACGTCTTACCCGCCCCAAAAGCAAAGCTTCCAGGGGACACTTACGGAGCACTGAAGCTGGAAAGGCTTGGTGGGCGTGGTGAAGGAGGCGCTTTGGATGGGGTCTGGGTACTTGCCATCATTCCACTGCGCCAGTAGGGCATCTTGGTAAAAGTGAACTCCCACCTCTCGAAGTGCATTCTCCACTGCGCTTTCCACCAAGTAGTTGTTGATGCAGGTGATGGTGGCAGTGGAAGGGGGGTGCACGAGGTGGATGCTGGAGCCTCTCACGCCAATGTGTAAGAGCGTTTCCACCGTGGTGTAGATGTCAATTGTATTCCCATAGACAATGACATTCCCTAGAAAAGGAGGGGGAAATGCTAGATAAAGTTGTTTTTTTTTTTTTTTTTTTTTTTTTTAAAAAAACCTTATTAGTCAAATGCTAATAATGCTGCCAAATTGTTCCCTACAACCCTCTTATTTTTCAGCTGCAGGGAAGCCAGTGGTGTTACCTAGCAACCGTGGCCAAGATAATTTAGTAAAGAATTGGCACAAAACATCCCACAAAGTAGTCAAGTACTTTTAAAGCAGAAGTAGGACATTCATTTATGTTCCTGTAATTTGAAAGTTGAAATTATGCTGAATGAAACTGTCTAGAATAAAACCTTGTATCTTGCTTTTGTTCCCTCTTTGCTATACTTATTAAAGACACAAAATTACTAGTTTGCAATATATACAAGTTCTTCCCAAGAGATGAAAGAACAATTGTTACAAATATTCATGCATATAATGTTACTGATGATATTTTAATGTTTAAATGTTGAACTTGGTTGATTTCAAGGAAAACTTTCCTTCTCTGAGTGCTAAAGGTTAGAACATTCTTCTTTTCAACGGATGATTTTATACAGATTCAAATTTTGATTTTTAGAATTTAAAATGTCAAGAGGGACCAAAAGGTGTTATTTCAGTGAATAAAAATAAAATCACAAAATAATCTTGAAAGATTTCCCTGGTATAATAGCATTTTGATGGTAATAGCCTAGCATCGAGAAAGTTCTCCCATACTCCCTGTTTCCATGAGGGCACTGATGCCAGAGAGCAGGGTTCTTCCTCTTGCCTTTGTTAGGATTCTCCAATCTTGTGGCTATGATTCCCTCCTGACTTAGATGCTCAGAGGCAACATTCCTTAGTGAGCTGCATTTCCTTGGCTGTAAGAGCCAACCTTTTGCTTGAATTATTGAGGCTTCTACCTGCTGCGAACCATGAATCCTGGCTGTCTGGCAGAACAAAGGGTTAGCCTGCCAGGAAAGCCAGACCTTGAAACTAAAATTGCTGAAGGTCTAAGGTCTTCTGCCCTTCTGAAATATGCATGCCAAAACAATATTCGTAGGGAAGCGGGTGTGGCTCAATGGATAGAGCTCCCGTTTACCATATGGGAGGCCCCGCGTTCGCTTTCCGGGGCCTCCTTGTGAGGGCAGGCCGGCCAGCCCGCGCGGCGCGGTAAGCTGATGCAGCAAGACCTCACAGCAGGAAGAGGGTGTGGCTCAATCGATAGAGCCCCCGTTTACCATGCGGGAGACCCCAGGTTCGCTTCCCGGGGCCTCCTTGTGAGAGCAGGCCGGCCCGCGCGGCGCGGTGAACTGATGCAGCAGGACCTCACAGCAAGGGGAAGATAAGCAGACACAGAAGAAACACACAGCGAATGGACACAGCAGATACAAGCAGCAAGGGGGGGATAAATAAATAAATAAATAAATAAATCTTTAAAAAAACAAAACAAAACAAAAAAACAATATTCGTTCTCAGTTACATGAGTGTAAGTGTTTAAGCCCCACAAAGCTAGGAGTCCAATATGTCTCCAGTCCCCTTCATGTTAGCTTTTGAGATGGGCTTTTTCATTACAGGCTCACGGACAACTGGGCCAGGCAATGCTGCTGAAGGTTTGGAAAGCCATATTATTCAGGAAGGGTTGCCCACAGATTGTAGGCAGCTGGAAAGGGTGATACTTTTCAATTCAAAGGGTAATACATTTTATAAAATGTCTAACTTTTTGAATTATACATTTATTTATAGATATTCTAGTTTTTAAATAGTTCTAGCTGTCAAGTTTAATTCAAAACAAAATTCCCTAACATAAATATGAAACTTTGGTTATCGTATCAGAAAGCTTTGCCACAATAATGCTGCATAACAAACCACCCCAAAACTCATGCCAAACAATAATACTTATGCATTTCTTACTCACACGTCTGTGGGTTGGCTGATGTCAGCTGATCTGGACTGGGCTTTGCTCTAAGTGGTGGATGTGCTCTGGGCTGCATGCCATGTCTTTGATTCTCCTCGGGCCTACAGCTACCAAAGGCATATTCATATTTGTGGAAAAGGCAAGGAGCACAAGAGGGCAAGCCCAGCTGCTGAAGCACATTTCAAGCTTCTGCTTGCATCACATCCACTAACATTCCTTTGGGCAAAACAAGGCACTCGGCTATGCCCATGGTCAAGGGGTTGGGGTCGTATACTCTGCCCTCAGAGGGATGAGGAGGGGGATGAGTATTTGCTAAACAATAGTTCAAACCATCACAGTAACATAGGGCATATGTTAAATGCTTTAATGATTTCATCTAAAATTTTTCACTTAAATGTGTTTTATGTGATTATTAAATTATATTTCTCTTACTGCCCATAACATATGGTAGAATCTCATTATAATATAATTTGTTACATCTTTCCACAAATATAGCAAGACATGATGAAAACCTAGTGTAGCAAAGTTGGCCTATTATTCTTCGCTAGTTCATTCTCTTGCCTTTTAAATATTTCTGATCTGTAGGGGGTAACCCTTTCTACTATCCTCATGCAATTCTGAGTTCTTTCCACATCACTTCTCATTCTTACTTTGTAAAGGATTTTTAGATTCATCATATTTATTGCATGACTCCTATATTTTAGGTGGGAAGCTAGGCATGTTTACACACAATCCTTTATTATTATTATTAATATTACTACTACTAACAATAACATTTAGAGCTGAAACAAACTTGGCCTCACTCAAATGCCCATAAATGTGTTTTCATCAGCTAACAGCAACAATATAAACATGGAGATAATTCATAGATTTTTTTTTTTTTGGTCCCCCAGAGAAAACAAGTAGATAGAGACTTTGATTATTGATTTTGGGACAAATGAACAGTTATATTTATCAGAGTAATGTTATTACCATTTATGGAATAAAACTAGTGCTTTTGAACCATCACAGCCTTCTTGTAATCGTGACTGGGTCTCAGCAAATGGCCCAGCCTCCTGCCAGAGGAGACCCCCAGGAGGCCTGTGGGTAATCCCCTCTTTCCTTCCCAGCATTTGCCATGGCCTATACTCTGAGGCTTATTTGGGAGATGCTGCCTTTGGACTCTGGGCTCCATGTTCACCCTTTCCACCATGCTGTCCCTGGAGCCTTACCTACAACAGGTGTGACATAAGGTTTACTGACTGGATGCATAGATGAACATTTGAGATTCATAAAATTGCTGGCTTTGAGGCTTCTTCCTTGCTAATTGGGCCATGATCTCATTGTAGCCAGATTTTCGTACTACATATTGCTACTTGGTATTCACTATTAAGTTGGCACTATCAGAAATATCCAACCAAGAGATGGGTGGTATACCTGAGATTTGTAAGCTACAAACACATTCCCTTAACAATGTTAGATCTGGTGATTAGGTTTCCAGTCTAGCTCACAAAGTCCTACATAATCCCAATGTAGATAAAATTGTGTGCATCTGTATATTTTATAACATATAAAATAATATTCCTGCTATATAGGCGGATGTTGAGTAAACAGAAGGACACATTTGTGGAGATGATAAAGGGGACTTCTGGGAGTTTTTAGGGCCTGAAAATATTTTTCTTTTATGATATAAATTTGACTTCAGATCATTTGACTTTCCTATTTTTTATATGGCAGTTAACAGTTGTACAACTATTAGGCTGAAACAGGTCAGTTTTTGCCGACTCAACGAGGGAAAATGGGGAAGGAAATGGAGAGAGAAAAGAAGGGGAGGGGCAGAGAGAGAAGAACAGACAGAGTCAGACAGAGCCTCGGAAGAATAGATGTTCCCCCATTGCTGGGTAAGAGTTAGAAGGGAGGAAGAGTGCAAAGGGAGGAAAAGAAAGTGCCTGCCTAGGGTAGGATTAACTGGGCTGTAAGTGAATCATGAACTGGGAAGGAGCAATACCATGCTGGCTTTGCCTAAGGGAGACACTGGGGCTGACATGCTAGAGTGTGTGTAGTGGGAGGGATGGGGGTGCTGTTGATGCAGCCGAGCCCAGTGACTGCACAGACTGGGTGAGGCAGTCCCCAGGTGATAAGTGACCCATGTCATATGTTCATTTCTAGCATACTTTTAATAATCCAACAAACATCATTTAGTTAAAGATGAATTTAACTGATATATTCTCACAACTTAGATGCTTTATAACTCATGGGGTCCTTGCAGATATTAGAAGGAAGTAACATGCTATAGGAGCAACTTTGCATAATCGGAGCAGCACACATTTTCTTTTGAAGTTTCTATACATACATGGAAGAAATTGAGTGGGAAAGCTGAATATTTTCTGTGCATATGACAGAAATTTGCCAATTTGCAAAGACTGTGAAAGGCATTTGTTTTTTATTTTTGCATTGGACTGTTTGTTTTTGTCAGCTTCTGGCACTCAAGGAAATCTCTGTCATATCACTAGCTGGGCACAAACTTAAGGAACAGACAGCTCAGAGACTAAATTACAGAGTTAACACATTAAAATATTAAAATGTGCAGTATGCAACAAAAGATTACAAGACTAACAAAGATATAGGAAATGGCCAATCCAAAGGAACAAGATAAAACATCAGGAACCACCAATGAAGAAAACCAGATTTTGAACATAACAGACAATCACCTTTTGAAAAATGACCTTCAGTATGTTCAAAAAGTTAAAGAAAAACATGGAGACAAAACTAAAAATCAGTAAAATGGTATATGAACAAAATGAGAATCTCAAAAAATAGAAATTTTAAAAAGGAACAAAACAGAAATACTGGAGTTGAAGAATATAATAACTGAAAATTTTTAAAAATCCTAGAAAGGTTCAAGAGCAGATTGGTGCTGGCAAAAGAAAGATCAGTAACTCAATGATAAGGCAATTGCAATTATTCAGGCTGAGGAACAGAAAGAAAAAGGAATGAGGAAAAGGGAACAGAGCCTAAGAGACCTATGGGACACCATCAAACATACTATTACACACAATATGGAAATCCCAGAAGGAGAAGAAAGAGAGAAAGGGGTAGAAGGAACATTCAAAGAAATAATGGCAGAAATATCTCCCAAATTTGATGAAAAACATAATATACACATTCAAGAAGCCCAATGAACCCCAAAAAGGATAAATTTGCAGAGAACCAAGCCCAGACACATTATATTCAAACTGTGAAATGCCAAGGACAAGGAAGGAGTTCTGAAAGCAAGAGAAAACAACATGTTACATACAAAGGAGCCCAATAAGATTAAATGCCAATTTCTCACCAGAAACCATGGAGGCAAGAAGGCAATAGGATGAAATATTTATTTATTTATTTTTAAAAAAGATTTATTTATTTATTTACTTTTATCCATTTTTTTAATTCCCTTCCCCCCCTCCCATTTTTGCTGTTTTTGTGTCCATTCGCTGGGCAATTCTCTGTGTCTGTTTCCTGCCTCTCTTCTCATCCTTCTCCTCCTATCTTTACCGGGATTCGATCCTCAGAACCTCTGATGTGGGAGAGAGGCGTCCTACCACCTGCGCCACCTTAGTTCCTGGTTTTTAGTTGCATCTCATCTTGGCTCTCCCTGTGTCACTCTTCTGTTACGTCATCATCTTGCTGCGTGGCTCAGCAGGACCTGGTGGCCCAAGTGCCTTCTATATTTTTCCTTATTTTTATTTATTTATTTTACTGGGAGGTCCCTCCATATGGGAGACGGACACCCAACCATTTGAGACACATCTGCCCCCCAGGATGAAATATTTAAAAAGCTGAAAGAAAAATAGTTGGCATACAAAAAATTTATATCCGGCAAGACTGCCTTTCAAAAGTGAGGGAGAGGTTAAGACATTTCCAGATACACAAAACCTGAGGGAGCTTAGCACTACTAGACCTGCCTTACAAGCAATGCAAAAAGGGAGTTCTTCAGATTGAAAGGAAAGGACACCAGACAGTAGATTGAGGAAGCATAAAGAAATAGACATCACTGGAAAAAGTAACCATATGGGTAATTATAAACACCAGTACTATTGTATTATATTTTTTATATGTAACTAAAATTTTTACTTCCTACAGTTTCTAAAATGCAAATGCACAAAAAGTAATGATAAATCTATAGTATTAAATGCAAAATGTATGAAGATATAGTTTTTAACAAGTACAACAAAAAGGTGGGGGGAAAGAGGGTTATAGGAACATAACATATACTATTGAGATAAAGTAGGTATCAAATTAAACCAAAATACCTGAAAAATATACAGAGAAGTACATAAGAAGGGACTTGAAATGGTTCGCTATAAAAATCAAATAAATATGAAAGAGTAGGCAATAATGGAAGAATTGAGGGGTAAGAAAGATATAAAACTTAAAAAAACCAAATAGCAAAATGAAAGAAAAAAGTCCTGCATTATCATTAGTTACCTTAAATGTAAATGGATTAAACTCTCCAGTCAAAAGCCTGAGATTGGCAGAATGCATAAAAAAGCATGACCCAACTATATACTGTTTACAAGAGACTCACCTTAAATTCAAAGACACAAAAGGGTTGAAAGTGAAATGATGGAAAAAATATTCTGTGCCTATAGTAAGCAAAAAAGAGCTGAGGTAGCTACACTAATATCCAATAAAATAGACTTTAAGTAAAAAAACTGTTAAAAGTGACAAAGAAGGACACTAAAGGGGTCAATTCAACAAGAATATATAACAATTATAAATATATATGCACCTAACAGCAGAGCCCCAAAATATATAAAGCAAATGTTGATAGAATGGAAGGGAGGAATAGTCAGTCTATATCAGTTGTAGGAGACTTCAATACACCATTTTCAATAATGGGTAGAACATCTATTTCAGTAAGGAAATAGAAGACTTGAATGATACTCTAAACCAACCAGACCTAATACATACATAGAACATTTCACCCAACAACAACAGGATACACAGTCTTCTCTAGTATGCATGGTCATTCTCCAGGATATACCATATGTTATATTACAAAACAAGTCTCAATAAATTTAAAAATATTGAAATCATACATTATATCTTCTCTGGCCACAGTGGAATCAATAACAGAGGGAGAACTGGAAAACTCACAAATATGTGGAAATTAAACAATACACTCAAACATCTAATAGGTCAAAGAAGCACTAACAAAGGAAATTAGGAAACATCTTGGAGAGAATGAAAATGAAAATACAACATACCAAACCTAGTTCTAAATGCTTATAGTAAAAAAGGAGATAGATCTCAAATAAATCAGAGACCTTTCCTCACACCTTGAAGGAGCTAGGAACAGAAGAGCATACTTAACCCAAAAGAAGCAGAATGAAGGAAATAACAAATATTAGGGCATAGATAAATGAAATAGGAACAGTAAGAAATTTCCTCAACATGATAAAGGGCAAATATGAAAAAACTCAAACTAACATCATACTCAATAATGAAAGACTGAAAACTTTCCCCCTAAAATCAGGAACAAGACAAGGATGTCACTGTTTTCACTATAATTCAACATTGTACTTAGAGTTCTAGCCAGAGCAATTAGGCAAGAAGAAGAAATAAAAGGCATCCAAATTGAAAAGGAAAAAATAAAACTTTCCCTATTTGTAGATAACATGATATTATATACAAAAAATTCTGAAAAATCCACAGCAAAGCTACTGGAAATAATAATGAATTCAGCTAAGTGGTGGGGTACAAGATCAACATGCAACAATCAGTGGTGTTTCTATTCACTAGTAAAAAACAATATGAAGAGGACATCAAGAAAACAATACCATTTACAATAGCAACTAATAGAATCAAATAGCTGGGAATAAATTTAACCAAGGATGTAAAGGACCTATATATGGAAAACTACAAACATTGCTGATAGAAATTTTAAAAGAACTCATTTAAATGGGAGGGCATTCCATGTTCATGGACTGGAAGACTAAATATTGTTAAGATATCTATTCTTCTCAAAGTGATTTGCAGAGTCAATGTAATCCCCCCAAAAATTCCAACAGCCTTCTTTGCACAAGTGGAAAAGTCAATCATCAAATTCATATGAAAAGGTATGGAGCCTTGAAAAAGAACAAAGTTAGGGGACTTAAATTTCAGATTTTAAAATTTATTACAAAGCTACAATAATAAAAACAGTATGTTACTGTTATAAGGACAGGCATACAGACCAATGGAATTGAACTGACAGTACAGAAATAAACTCTCTCATCTATGGCCAATTGATTTTTTACAAAGGTGCCAAGTCCACTCTATGGGGAAAGAATAGTCTCTTCAACAAATGGTGCTGGGAAAACTAGATATCCATGTGCAAAAGAATAAATGTGGACCCCTACCTCATACCAAATAAAAAAATTAACTCAAAATGGATCAAGTATCCAAAGAAAAGA
Organism: Cabassous unicinctus; assembly: GCA_029593785.1. Classification (NCBI taxonomy): domain Eukaryota; kingdom Metazoa; phylum Chordata; class Mammalia; order Cingulata; family Chlamyphoridae; genus Cabassous; species Cabassous unicinctus. Next base: position 12,980 of record JAQZBX010007736.1, on the reverse strand, counting down.
ACCAAAACTATAAAACTCTTAGATGAAAACATAGGGAACCATCTTCAAGACCTTGTGTTAGGCAATAGTTTCTTAGACTTTATACCAAAAGCAAGTGGAACAAAAGGAAAAAAAATAGATGGGAAAAAAAATGGGACTTCAAAGTGAAAAACTTTTGTGCGTCAAAGGAATTTATCAAGAAAATAAAAAGGCAACTTACAGAATGGGAGAAATTTGGAACCCACGTATCTGATAAGGGTGTAATATACAGAATATATAAAGAACACGTACAATTCAACAACAAAAAGACAAAGAAACCTATTAAGAAATGGGCAAGAGACTTAAAATGTACATTTCTCCAAAGAAGATACACAAGCGGCCAAAAATCACATGAAAAGATGTTTAAAGTCATTCATCATCAGGGAAATGCAAATGAAAACTACAATTATATATCACCTCATACCCATTAGAATGGCAACTATGAGAAAAACAGAAAATAAGTGTTTGAAAGGATGTGAAGAAATAGAAACCCTTGTACACTGTTGGTGGGAATGTAAAATGGTGCAGCCACTGTGGAAAACAGTTTGGCAGTTCCTCAGAAAGTTAAGTATAAGAATTACCATATAGTCTCACAATCCTACTTCTAGGCATATACCCAAAAGAACTGAAAGCAGGAACACAAACAGATATTTTCACACTGATGTTCACAGTGGCATTATTGCCAAAAGGTGGAAGCAACCCAACCGTACATCAATGGATAAGTGGATAAACAAAATGTGGCATATACACACGATGGAATATTATTCAGCCATAAACAGGAATGAAATTCTGATACATGCAACAACATGCATGAACCTTGTAGACATCATGTTGAGTGAACTAAGCCCAACACAAAAGTGCAACTATTATATGATTCCACTTATATGAAATAATTAGTATATGCAAATTCATAATGCTTATTTGGTACAGAATTTCTGTTTGTGGTGATGGAAAAGGTTTGGTAATGGATGGTGGTAAAGGTGGCACAACATTGTGAATGTAATTAACACCACTGAATTGTATAATGGAAAGCAGATAAAATGGGAAATTTTAGATTATATATCTGTTACCAGAATAAAATTAAAAAAAAAAATCCCATAGAACTGTAGGACACAAGAGTGAATGCTGATGTAAACTATGGGGTCTGGCTAATATTATAATTATAATAATATTGTTTTATCAATTGTAGGAAAGGTACCACACTAGTGCAAAATGTTAATAACAGTGATAACTCTATGGGAGGGGCAGTATATGGAACTCTGTACTATCTGTATGGTTTTTCAGTAAACCTACAAGTGCTCTAATTAAAAAAAGAAAGAAAAGAAAACATGCTGTTAATTTTTTCAGTCATAGATTTGCCCCAAAGAGCAATGGAACTTTTAAAAAATTTTAGTAGATGCTTTTTAAAATTCTGTTGAATGAATGCTCTGCTGCCATTTCATCACCATGCTCAATACTGTAAAAACGAAGGATTCTTCAAGAAGAAAAAAAACTTGAAAAACAGAAAAAATACGTATTTCCTGATCTGGTCATTCAATCAGATCTTAAGGCAATAAGAAATAAATTTGAGAGAGTGAAGGTGGCTCAAGCGATTAGACACCTCCCTCCCACGAATGGACTCAGCAAGTGAAAAACAACAAGGGGGTGGTGAGAAAGAAATAAAAATAAAAAGAAATAAATTTGGAAATTATGGGCACAGATATTAATACAAATTTCATTTATAGTCATTAGATTTTAAGGCTAGAGAAAAGAAGAATCACATACTCATTTTATATGATGCATTTCTAATGGTTTCTACATATATTTACTTATTTCATTCCATTTTAAGGAAGAATTATGTTTCCTTTTTCCACTTCAAAAGAGACATCCTGCCATTATGTATCATTCCTCAGAATTGGTCCATAAAATACGTTTTATTTTCTCCAGAAAACCAAGCACAGAGAGGTTAAGTAACAAGCGATTAGGTGGCTCAAGCAGGACTCAGACACTGTGAGTGGTTTCAGAGCCAGCGCTTAAACCGATAGATATGTAACGTGTTCCTTAAAAGAAAAAAAGTGCTAGTTGGCATTTTATCTGGATAAATACCTTTGGCAAATAACCTGATAATGAAAGAATTTTAAACAGTATCATAGACTATTAATAAATTATGAAATAAACACTTACTTAAAAACATGTTATGTCCACAAGCAGACTAAAAATTGCTCTTTTTGTTTTTTGTAAGCCAAAGCATAAGATGTCTGTGACCTGAGTCTGACCTGTCACATTTTGTTCTGCCAAATAAAAAGGGCAGACTAGATTAGATATAACATAACAAAAGCTTTGTTCTGTGATTCATGCACTGGAATTTTAATGTTATACTTTTCCTACAGACATGCTTTTAATAAGGCAATAAACTATTTTGCTAAAGACAAAAATAACTGCTCCATTTCAGGCCATTAAGGCATTTTTATTATTATTATTATTTTTACTTTATTTCCCCGCCACCTTTTCATTTTTGTGGGAAAGTACAGAGGTAATAGCAGATGAATTTCAATTAGTTTCAATTAACGCCATAAACCAATGTACTGGGTTGGGTTGCTGGGTTCTAGCAGCCAGCCAGCCGAGCGCGCCAGGCTTTGCGTGCAGATGAAAGCAGCATCTGGGCCTGTGACGTCAGCTGTTCTCCCTGATGCTGGAGCAGCCCTAATAGTTTAGGCAATTGATATCCATAAATCCATCTGACTCTAGAGCCCAGGAAACGATTTCCTTCAGACCGCCTAATTCCATCGCAGAGGAAGGCGTGATGAAACTGCCATGGTGGTGGGCTTCAGGCTTTGCGGGCAGGGTCTCTGTGTATTTACGATGGGTAGAAATTCAGAGAGGCAATTACCTCCTAGTAACCATTCTGCTTCCCAGCATCGGCCTAGAACAATCTCTGCAATGTCGTTGGGGAGCAAGCCCTCCCCTGTGCTTCCGGAAAGACAGCCCTCCTCTGGGCTCCAGGCCCGGCCGAGGAGTGCTGCAATCCCCCGGATTCAGGGTGCGGTTTGGGGGTGGACAACTCGAGCCAGTGAGATCCCGGGAACAATGAGACTCTTCCTGGGACTCTTGGGAGAGCAGCATTGTCCTCAACTACACCCCCACCCCACTGAAACTATTCAGAAAGGGGGGGATTTAGCCCTGAGGGGGTGTAATGGTTAGGCTAGTGTGTCAACTCGGCCAGGTAATTGTGTCCAGGTGTTTGTTCCAACAAGCACTGGGCTAATTGTAATACAAGGGCATTTATAGACTTCAATCACCAGTGAGTTTACTGTGTGGATGACTGATTACATCTGCATCAATCAGGGAGATTACATCATCAATGGGTGGCACTTTTATCCAATCAGTTGAATGACTTAAAACGTTTCAACGTTCAGAGAGAATTTCCCAGCTCATTGTTGGACAGGCAACTTCTCCCAGAAACTCTTCAACGACCCTTCGTCGGACTTTCATCGGAGCCACTGGTTTGCAGCCTGCCTGTGGAGCCTGGACTTGTGCATCCCCACGGTTGCGTGAGAGATTCTTTTAAAATCTCATATTATTGACAGATATCTCCTGTTGATTCTGTTTCCCGAGAGAACCCTAACTAATACAGGGGGCAAAAAATAAATGACTGTGAAAAAAGTCCACATTCCTTCTGGAGTTTAAGGTGACGGAAAGAGAAAGCAAGGACTGAGGGGCGCAGGGATAGTAACGGATAGCCCCAGCAGAGTTTTCAGAGAGCAGCAAAGCAGTCCTTGTTTTCCACGGCTTGCTTGTCTCCTAGTTTCTGGCTTCAAATTCAACAATCCCACTGCTGACTGAAATCCGACAGGACCACCAGAACGCAGTAAAGGGACAAGTGTGTCGCTTTCCTGCGGCCAGCTGTCACCCGTATCCAGAGCCAGTCCCACTGCCACCTGGTTCCTGGGATCCTCTCTCACCCACTCTTACTAGATCACTTTCTCTCTGCTGGAATCAGTACTGTCAATGGATTCCTAAAATGAGGTTTTGTGTACATCATCTCCTGCCCGAGCAGCCTCCTTCACTGCTTCCCCTTTCACTAAAAAGTGGGCAGTTAAACTCAGGCTTTGGCTTGGCACTTGGGGTCCTTCTCAGTGTCTCTCGCATGCTCCTCGGCCTTCATCTCCCACTGCTGTCCCTCACAAACTCTCCACCCAAAGTTGTTGGCCCTTGTCCTTTGGACAATTCAAACTCCCCCAGCCTCTGTCCATTTGCTCTCCTACCCTTCTTTAAGGCTAAGAGCAAACCCTCCTTTCTAGAAGCTCCAGTGTCTCTCTGTACTACTGATTGGCCCTTGGTGGATCCCGACTGCCATCCTTTTGTGCAGACCATTAGCTTCAGCTGTGCTCTCACCGTGGCAGCAGGGGCTGGGCTTACACTCTGGGGAGCCTTGGATGTGTAGCACAGTGCCTTGCCTGTGAGCAGCAGTGCAGTAATGCTAATAACAGCCGACTTTTATTGGACGTGATCTCCTGAGTATGAAATGTCATATCTCATTTATCTCACTTAAGCCTCATTGCAACCGATATGAGGAAGCTATTCTCCTGAATCTGAGGCCCAGAGGGGTTGAGAAATTTGCTCAGGCAAATGGAAGACCCAGGATTTGAACCTAAATCCAGAACCTGACAACCTGATATATACGGTTATTCAGGATGAACACCTTAGCATATCTCATTTGGCCAATATGTGACTACTCTCAGGAATTTTTAAAGAATGTTATCAATTTCACCCAAGAGTCCTCCTGTCTTCATCTCAATTGGCCATCAATTTCCAGGTTAGGTTGAATGCAAAATATTTTGATAGGACTTACCACAGTAGGGGGCTGAGGGGGGCAGTAGAGGGAGAGTTTACATTCTGAATTGTCTTCCCTTCAACTCACAGAAACATTCGTTGAGCATCTGCTACACACCAGGCCCTGTGCTGGGTACAAGTAACTGAGATAAATCAGAGCCATAATTATCAAAGAAATGGCCTGGAGCTCCAGCAAAGTATGGTACCCTAGATATCTCAGAAACAATGCTGCACTATTTTCTTTTCAAAAAACACAGTGTGAGAAGGGTCTTGAAGGCACAATGATGAAACTCAAGTTCACACCCAAAGTCTTAGGAAAACAGAGAACATAAATGCTACTCAGTGATTTGGCATGGATGTCTATTTCGAGGATTACCCTCTCTTAGATGAATGCTTTGCAGCTCATCAGGGAAGCCTGGGGCATATTTGGGAGGCACCAGCTTGGAGCTCTCCTTTCCAGTTGGACCCCTGGTGGGTTCCACTCTTTGCTGAGTTTCCCTGGAAGCCCTGTAGGTATAATTCTGCCTGTTGTTGTTTCTTGTCCTTTGGGTGTGGATGGGCTTTCTGCCACCTCATGAGGTGACTGTCCTAGGTCCCTTGTTCTGGGATTTGTACTGCAGTGTGAGGACAGAGGGATGGGGAGGGAAGAGAGTTGAAGAAAAGGACCAGAAAATAAGGGCAATAAGATCTGAACGAGACTAATTTATGTCTGAATATGACTCATAATTATGGAAAAGCTACAAAGAGAAAGAGTTTCCTTAGGCAAGAGGTTAACATTTTTCCTCCTAACTTTCCTTTCAGGAGACATCATTTGAAAAGGGCCATTATACAGGGTTAAATTAACTTGGCAATGTTGGGTTTCCCAGGAGGGGTCCCAGAGTCCCGTACCAGCAGTCTGGGTGTTGAGAGCACTTCAGAGGTGCCCTGGGGAGTCTTGGGTGTCACTTAGCACCAGACCTGGGAAAATAACCTACATTTAAGACACGAAATTAATTTCTATATACCTCTTACCCTGGCTGTGCAGTGGACAAAGGCAGGCACCCGGAGGAGTTTATTTGTGCGTGTGGGCACTTCACTTAAATCTTGAAAAATTCTTTCCCTTTAAATTGGCACAAGAGCATGGTCATCTTTGACAACTAGTCAAGTCAGCAAGATGGCACTGAAGCTCTTGCCCTGTCTGAGAACCAAGAGGATGAAAGAGAAGGCACCGGAAGGAGATCACATAGTGTGTCTTGCTTTGAGATTTCTGAATTCGCTGCCATCAACATTCAACCTTAAGAACTGGCATTGCCACCTTCAAAGGCCCTTGTCTTGGTCAAAATGCTCCTTACTCTGAACACTCAAAGCAGCCAACAGTTGATCACAGTCAAGACACTGCACTCTAACAGGACTGGTTGTAGTACTAAGACTTTTGTATTGAACTGTTAGCTTTCCTGCTTTCAGGGAGATTCAGTTACATGTTGAGGTTTGTGCTTCACAAGATGAAAATGATTTGCCACAAATTCTATGGATTAAAGCAGAGTTCTGCAATCTACAGCTCACTGCCTATTTTTTGTAAGTAAAGTTTTATTGAAACACTGCCATCCCCACTTATTTGTGTTTTGTCTATGGCTGCTTTCTTGCTACAGTGGCGGAGTTGAGTAGCTGTGACAGGGACTGTCTGACCTGAAAATCTAAAACATTTACTATATGAACCTTTAGAGAATATAGTTTGCTGAGCCTTGAATTAGAGAATTCTCTAACTCTGTATAGATCATGGCGCAATGATAAAGAAAGGCTAAAATGGTGAAACAGGTTTAAACATATATAGATGCAAAACTGAAAATAATCCCAAGTTCTAGCACAAATACAAAAATACGTTATGACTAGTTTTAGAACTGGGTCCCTTGTATATGTCTATATATTCCATCTCTGTCTTAAGGTTCCAGGTCCACTTGGTTTTATGGGTGATCCACATCAAACCCTCAGTTTACACGATGTATTTCAGACCCCAGAAAAATATGGAAAACTTCTGAAAATTCTTTATGAGGCTGGTATCCCCTTGCTTCTAAACTTCTGATGAAGAAAGCATAAAAAAGAAAAGTATAGCCTAATCTCATTTAAAAATTTAGACACAAACAGCCTATAAACTGTTAGCAAAATTAATCCAACAGTGTATCAAATAGCACTTGATATCCATTTTTGATTTGTGATGTAGTAAATTAATAACTTTTTCATGTAGTAAATACAGTAACCTGACAAAAAGCTACCTAATACCTAAATCTTCCACTAAAAATCATTTTAAAAATTATTGGTAAATATATTTAATTTTACACACTGAGTCAAAGGTTTGGGTTGGAATCCCAGCTCTGTCATAAGGTAGCTGTGAACTTGACCAAGTCAATAACTCATACTGAGCTTTAGATAAAATGAAGGGGCTGCACTAAATCATCTGCAAAACTTGACTTCCAGGTTTCAGGCCCTACTCTGGTTGTTTTACTATTCAAACAATTTCAGTGACATCCAAGTAATAGAGAGAAAGCTGCTTGAGAAAACACTTTTGAGTGGCAGAGGCATTTGGACACGTATTTTACTTTGCCATTTTGACTCAAGAAGTGGCATGCAACTCAAATTGTCTGTTTATGGGAAGGACTGTACAGGCTACACTAAGAAAAAGAACAATGGATAGTGAAAAGAAGGAAAGAGCGCTTCTGATGTAGACCTTTCTTTTTCTTCCTAGGTCTTTTCAGCCTCACAAAAAGGAGACATATTTTCCATATAATTGCTAAACATGCTTGCTTATTAAATTTTTTCTTAATTAGTTAATGATTTTAGCCATGCTTTGCTCTTCAGATATTCATTTTGTGTAATAAAATAATTATAGATAATTAAACTATCTCAAGCCCTTTTCTTGCCCCCAGCAAACAGGCTGGGTATCCAAAAATGACAACAAGCTGTAAATTAATCTGGAAAACAAAGCATGACAGATGAATGATTTGGTTGGAATTAATTAGGCACTAATTATATACAAGAACTAGATGAAGAATGAGACTCATTATAAAAAATAAAACACCATTCTGAAAAGACGCACAGGATGAGCATCCTTACCTTCAGTAGTGACGGAGTTGTTTTTTATCCAAGTCAGTGCCTTAAAGCAATCTTCTTCATCATTGAGAGTGAAATGATTGCAAGGAACTTTACCGGTGTATTGCGACTTACTATTGTTTGGAATTTCTCTGTTTGTCAGGTGTTTTGTAATATCAGCCCCTGTAGGGCATGGGACCTGAGGTGAGTTAGAAAGAAATGCTTATTTCAGTGATAACAGGTAAAATGCTGACACATTTTTAAAAAAGCAAAATGTAAACATAGCAATGTACAGTCAAGGTATGTCTTTTTCTGTCCCCAGAATTGAGGAAGAAAAACAACAGACGAATGACCACTCAGAGAGTTCTCTAAAGGAGTTGCTCTGGTTATCTAATGCTGTGTAACAAACTGTCCCAAAACTCAGCAGTGTAAAACCACCACTTATTTTGCTCACAGATACTGTAGGTCAGTAATTCAGACAGGGCAAGGGGGAGGACAGTTCATCTCTGTTACACAATCTCTTGGGCCTCAGCTGGGAAGACCCGAAGGCTCGGGGTAACTTCGTGGCTGGGGGGCTGGAATCATCTGGAGGTGTCTTCACTCATGCATCTCACAGTTCATGCTGGCTGTCGGTTGGGATCTTAGCTGGGGGCTGTTGGCCTGAACACCCCCAAGTGGCTTCTCCTTGTGGGTTGGGCTGCATCCCAACATGGTGACTGGATTCCAAGGGCAAGTGCACTGAGAGAGAGAGAGCACCAGTAGAGAGCTCCATGCTCTTTCCTAGCCTAGCAATGGAAGTCAAGAGTGTCTCTTCCACTGTATTCTATCCATTGAGGCAGTCATAAAGGTCTGCCCAGGATCAAGGCAAGAGGGTGTAGAATCTTCTTCATGCAGCAATGGAAGAGCAGTTGGGACTGGATTTGTTGTGGCTGTTCTTGGTAAAAAAACAAGCTGCCATTGAAGCAATTATATCAGAGATTGAAATTCAATTGCATAGAGAATTGAGGCAGAAAAATAAATGAAGAAGGTGGACCATTATTTACTTATGAAACATATAGAATTATTCTTCACTTTGTCCAAGAAATATGCCCCCCCAAACAAAGAGCCCTTCCAGTTAACTTCTGTTCTTCTACCTTTGACACAGACATGGGTGAAAACAGAAATGCTTCTCTGCTATAAGGAAAATAAGTGAAGACACAATAATGAGCAATGACTGACACTCATCCTTGATGTCAAGGATACTGTGGTCCATGTTCTGTCTGAAGAGGACAGCCGTCACTCAGCTCCATCTAGATGATGCCGTGGTAGAGTACAGGTTCAATGTGGTTTTTAAATATTTATTTATTTATTTATTTATCTATTTATTTATTTATTTCTCCTCACCTCCCCTTGTTGTCCCCCCGCCCCCATTGTTGTTTTGCGGTTGCTGTCTGCTCTCTATGTCCATTCTCTGTGTGTTCTTCCCATGTCTGCTTGTCTTTTTCTTCTCATTCTTCTCTTTAGGAGGCACTGGGAACCGATCCTGTGACCTCCAGTGTGGCATTCAATTGCTTGAGCCACCTCATCTCTCTGGTTTGCTGCATTTCTCACTGTCTCTCCTCTGCGTCTCCCTTTGGTTACGTCATCTTGCTGCACCAGCTCTCCGCTGTGTGGGCCATCAGCGCAGGCCGTCAGCTCTCCGTGGCACAGGCCATCAGCACTCTGTGGTGCGGGCCAGCTTGCCTGGAATCGAACCTGGGGCCTCCCATATGGTAGACAGGAGCCCAATCGCTTGAGCCACATCTGCTTCCCTCAATGTGGTTTTATGTGGATTCCAATTTTTTTATTATTTTGGTCCAAATTGGAATCAAACACACATATACACCATTGTGAAGGCCAAATAAAATGAGTGTGCCCAGTAGGTCAGCACTTTACACTTCTGGGTTTTTATTTGGCTGCCTGGTGGGAATTTTGTGGTGGTAAAAGAGGCAGGATCCAGGATACGAGATTTAAAGGAGATGCGAGCACTCTTTTGGAAGACCTACATCACTGTCTTGCATATTTATGGTATAAAGCCTAAGGGCTGTGAGGAAGGAATAATTCTACGGCTCTGATGGGCAAAAAATTCACTCACTTGCAGCAGAGACCGATATAGGTGCAGGGAAGTTGTTTCTCTCTAGACAAACACAGAGACCGCCTTGTTCCACTGGGCAGCCCTGAGTGTGGGCTGATGCTTGAATGACTGGGGCTTGTCCCAAACCCAGCAGATGGTCGGGAAATTTTCTATTATATCCTTCCTCAATAGAAATGGTAAAGTCTTGGCTCTTTATTGTGATTTATTTAATTCAATTTCAAACTAGTTGGCATTAAACAAACAAAAAACAAACAAACCAGGGACAAATTTTAAAGCAGAGTGTCCTTTCTCCTAGAGGCCATAATAAAATTATATTTAGTGAAAAGGAACAATTCAAGAAACAGTGGTCATTTACTGCAAGTAAAATTGTGGAGGTAAAATGTTCTTATTAGCAATATTTGTTCAGTAATATCACACTAAAATTTTGATATTATTATATTCACCATTTTTGTAAAGCAGCCCACTGAGGGCATTAGTGAATGTTTTAAAGTGCACAATATTGAATACTGTACTTTGGAGTCTTCAGAAATCTCACTGGAACTATAAGCATTGTAGTATTAAAAAAAATGAAATTTTGGTAGCATTATACCTGTTCAGTAAGTTATATTTTAATGAATCAGAAAAAGTCTTAGACTGAAAATGTCAGGGCTAAAGAACAAACTGAGAGCTGTTCAATTTATAGAATGTTCCATGAGCTATTGCTCCAAATAGTGGGTGCTCAGATGAAGCAAAGGAAGAGGGAAAAAAAGAGTAAGGTCCAAATTGAAAGCAAGCTCACTATAGTGCTGAGATGTAACTCATTCTGATAACCCATAGAATTCTCGGACATACCTACAGGCGTGAAGATGTTTTTGTACATTTCTAAACTATAGGAATTAGAGAGAGTAAAGAAAACTTAATGGGATCATGTATTTTTCATACTCGCATAATGGCATTTTCACAAAATAGGCACAACTGAAGCTCAGGTTTTAAAACCTAAGGCCGATTAATCTGTCCGCATAGAATTTAACAGAATTCAATAAACCTAGAAGGATTTAGGTAAAAACTGATAATATGTCATCAAAGTAAGAAAAAGAATCACCTTTGCAACCATTCCCTTGGATGACCTGGGATCATATTGTGCCTGAATCAGGGGCTAAGTAGGAGCCCCTTGACCTTTACCATTCCACTCACCAAGTCAATCACACACCTTGTTGTGGCCAGAAACTATTGGCTGCCTACCCAATATCCTGTCTCCCTTTCTTTCGTAGTAACAGACTCCTGGGAAATATGCCTGGCTGAAAAAACTACATTTCCCAAATACTAAGAGGTGGCCAAGAAATATAAACAGGTTTCCTTAGGTGGAATAACCTGAAAACTAGTTTTCTCTAGTCCTTGTGTCTTCCCACTTCTTATACATGAGATGGCTAGAGCCCTAGCAGCCATCTTGGGATACTGAGAATGGAAACTAAATATTAAAGGTAGAAGAACAAAAGACAGAAGGGGAAGCGGATGTGGCTTAAGCAGCTGGGCACCCGCCTACCACACGGGAGATCCTGGGTTTGGCTCCTGGTGCCTCCTAAAGAAGACGAGCAAGACCGTGAGCTGACGTGATGGGCTGGTGCAGTGAGGTGATGCAACATGATGATGCAATGAGATGATGTAATGAGATAACGCAATGAGGAGACACAACAAGAGACACAACGAGCAGGGAGTGGATGTGGCTCAAATGATTGGGCACCTCCCTCCCACATGGGAGGTCCCAGGTTTGGAAAAAAAAGACAGAAGGGGCCTGGAGTCCTCATAACACCAGGGAGCCACCTAACCAGACCTGAATTGCTTTCTTCTTTAATTTTTTTTAATGAGAGAAAGAAATAAATTTCTTTTTCTAAACTGCTTATTTGATTCTAGCTATGAACAATAAGTTCTATAATCTCCATGTTATAAGGACTCTTAAAAGCCATCAAAATTCATGCACCACATCAACCAGAGAGGGAGGGAGCGAGGAAGAGGGGAAAAAAGGAAAGAGGGAGGAAGTTAGAGAAAGTCAGAAGGAGAGACAGAGAGAAAGAAAGAAACACACACACACACAGAGACTGAGATAGGTTAGACCTTGTGCTCTAGAGCCAGACTCCCCGGGCTCAAGTTCTGATCTGCCGCTTCCTACCTGTGTGACCTTGCACAAATTACCCGAGCTTCTATGAAATGGAGACGAACATGGCTCTGGCCTCAGAAAGCTGGTGTAAGGATTCCATCAGTTAACACACGCCTGACATCATGCGTCAGGTCTTCTGAACACCCTGATGGGGCAGGGAGGTTGACAGCACACTAGTGTCTCCTGGGGCAGCCCGTTTTTGGAGGAGACTTTAAGGGTAGTAGAACATTGTTTCTTAGGACAAACAAGCACTGCCTTCCCATCGCTTCTACTGGGTTGGCTCTCCAGGGCCAGGATGTACAAATCTAATTTATTTTCTGCACGAAAACCCTTCCAGTATTTGAGGGCACCCTGTCCACCCTGAATCTGGGCTAAACCTCTGGTGCGAATCTGAGCTCCTCAATGTGCTTCTGCTTGTTCTTTCACCTCTTAACTATGGCTCCAAGAAACGAATTGAGTACTCCGGGCTGCTTCTGTTTTTGTGACACATCTTTGATCCCCTCCTGCTCAGCACAGAAGGGGCCCATGACCTCCACACCGTCGTCACCAATTGTACCCTTTGTCAGTGTAAAGTTGCTCTGCTTAAGGAATGCTCCTTTCTCCAGGTAATTCTGCTTTGGGTATCAATACTGCTTCTTCTTCACGGCTGTTTGAATTGGCCTGGCATCGTCTTCTGCTGGTGCACTTTTATCTATCTTTTTACATTTTTAAACTCTTGGTGTCATTTTGTTTGTGTCTCTCTCTTGTGTTTTGAAATTAATGTAAAAGCAAAGTCTTGGCCCTTTACAGGGCGATCCTAAGCCATTCATCTCCTGGTATGCAGTTGTATGGTTTTCCTTA
>JAQZBX010007735.1:15188-49835 GCA_029593785.1 Cabassous unicinctus | reverse complement strand
TGCTTAGATTACCCCTACTGTTCTTGACACTTAGTAGGTGCCAAAACAGTAATGGCTTACTGGCAGTCTGACCTCTAAACCTAATTGTGATAGTTTTGGCGACTAATCCATCTATGGCTTTTTCCATTTAACAGAAAGCAATTGAAGATAGAAATACCAAGAATAAAAAATCAACAAATAATAGAGCATCTAGTGCATCTGGCAGGTAATAAAATTATTATTATCCCTCATGTATTGGTTTGCATTCTAGCAAAGCCGGCTGCAAATTTCGCTTCTGTAAAGTAAAATCCCATTTGATGTTGCTTGATTTTCTCATAATTTCCATCTTATTAGACTACTGGAATAGTTGCTCCATGATAACACTCCTCAGTTGATTATATTCTTCTATAAGAAAGAATTAATAAAAAGGTTAAGTCTATAATTAACTCTTTGTGTTAATGCCTGGGCTTTTGATGCAGCAGTAGCTTTTGTTCTCCAGGATCATCTCAAAAGGGACATTTTTCTTCTTTCCTACTGTCAGTGATTAGGGATTCCCCCATATTCTCTACCGCTCCTGGAAAAGAGCTCCTCACTTTTGTTTTCCTTTATAATATGTAAGCAGTCTAGAGCCTTTTCACTAAATTGTAGCTATAAAGTGGTAATAAAGCTGAAGTCCAGCATTATACTTCTCTATTAAGTGTCTTTGCCCAACATGTGAAAAATTGTACTTAAAATCTTCAGGCTCTTTGAACTAAGTTTGTTTATTAAAATGAAAACCTGTAGCATAATTTATGCTTGTGTTAATGGATACTTATAAATACTAATCAAAACCTTCTGTATCTTTTCAGTTCTCATTAATCAAATAGAGCAGGGGTTGGCAAACCTTTTCTGTAAAGGACTAGATAGTACATATTTTAGGCTGTGCAGGGCATAGGACCTCTAGTGTAACTACTCACCTTTTCTATTGTTGCATGAAAGCAGCCATAGACAGTACATAAATGAATAGATGTAGCTGTGTTGCAATAAAACTTTATTTATGAAAACAGGTAGCAATCCAGACTTTCCCACCAACTCCTGAAAAAGAAGCTACTACTCTTTCCAATTTTAATTTAGAATGGTTCACATAACAAAATAAAACAAGAAATTATTAAAAGAGTGATTAAGCTCTACTTTATTAATATTACTTTTTCCAAGTAACTTGAGATATGGTCTGTTTTTAAAAATTTTATAGTTACAAATATCTGGAAAGAGCTATCACATTAAAGCAGGGGTTCTTAACCAGGGGTCCATGAGCTTGAATTGAAATTAAAAAACAAAACAAAACATTATTCTTGGGACGTGTTGGTGCAGGTGTGATATATTAATTAAATACTACACAGCATAGTATGGACTTAGTAAGGAGTAGGTTGGATAGGGGTTCTTTGTAATCCAAGAAAACACATATGCTTTACTTACACCATTTTCTGGATTATTATAATATATTAAATTAAATTATAATGTTGTTTTCCAAATATAGGAATTACAAATTCTAACAGTAATAGTTCTCAGTTCTACAGAATGCAATTTTAATATTTGGTCTTAATTTGTTTGAATCTTTTCAGATTAATGACCTCTGAATTCTTAAAAAAGTCTAGTTCTATAAGAAGAACTCATTCGACAACTACCTCTTCTCACTATTTAGGGACTTTGAAAGTCTTGGATCAAAAGCCCTCAGAGAAACAGAGCATAGAACTGGACAGTGCAGATAACATAAGGGCAGCTGTTTATCAGGTAAAAAGGAAAATATATTTTAAAAAGAAAAAGAAGAAAGTTAACTACTAACTTATATAAGTCTACCTCTTTATCAAAGAATAAAGTAACTATCAGAAATGATGGTTTAATACTTAATTGTATTGGAAAATAGTTTCCTTTATAATATGTGAGCAGTTCAGAGCCATTTTACTGAAGTGTTTGCTTCCTCACTTTGCTTAAATGATTATAGTTGTTTTTATAGAAAGAAATTAGGTCATTGTAATTAATAAAAAATATAGCAAAAGCAAAAATGTAAAGTTTACATGTCTTTCTTTCTTAAAGTATATATTATTCTAAATAAAGAGTTTTTGAACTTTTCCTTTCCTGAGACATTGTATTTGAAATGTGCTTACACAGAAAAATATTTTACTTTTTTCACAATTCTAAAACAAAATAGTAAACTTTAGAAAATTGTAAATATAAATTTCAGAGAAAAATATGTTAAAATATTTAACTATTATAATTATTCAACCTGTGAAATCTGTTAATACTAAGAAGAGGAAAAGAGTTTTCTTCATTACTACTCATTTTTAGATTAGAATACTATCAAAGAAAAATGATACTAATTTATTTAGAATTTATAAACTTGTTTTACTTTTTTTAAAGTTTTAATCAAATAATTCCAATATAGATATTCAAATTTGTTTGGAAAACTTTGTATATCATGTGAGCTTTTTCTTGTTTTCATAGGAGTGGTTAGAAAAGAAAAATGTATATTTACATGAAATGCACAGAATTAAAAGGATTGAAAGTGAAAATTTAAGGATCCAAAATGAACAGGTATATTGAAATGTAGAAGTGAAAAATACTGTTATTTGTATGTCAGTAAAATATCTCTGAATGTTTGTTTCAATATCAACTATTTTGAAAATGTCAGAATAGCATATAAAAACTTGGTTCCTTATTTTTATTTCTTTGGTCCTTTGTAAATTTTTAGTTTAATATAAATATATTACCACTTTTGTACCTTAAAACACAGGTACAGAATCATTTTTATTTTTCTGTGTGTGGCATAGCTTTGGTATTACTGATTGTTTGGTGTTATTTGGTATTACTGATTACTGTAATCAGTAACACCAAAGCTATGCTACACACAGAAAATAATTATTACTGATTATTTTTAATAACATTACCAACTCTCCAAATTTTTTATTGTTTATTATAATGGGGTACCCCTCAAAATTGAAGAAAAACATTTTAAAGTAGAAGAAATCAATTTACTCTTGAGTCTATATCCATCAAGTTCAGTCCTGGATTGCACCAAATTTGAGATGAACTTGGGATGAGTTGACTATGCTAATACAAACGGTAACAATAGGTTTAGTATTACCCAAAACACTAACTAAGAAAGAAAAACTAGGTTGGCTATGAATTTGCTTTGGGCCCCCTAGGATTGGTTTAAATCAATATGGATTGTTCAAGGGTGCTGAACAATTTTGAGTATCATCATCACTTCCATCTCATTATCCTAGCATTCTCCTTTACTAATCTGTCAGCTGCTGTCCCTACCACATTTTAATAGAGCCATCAGTCATTTCACATATAACCTTAGAAATTTTTCCCGTAAAATCACTTTCTGCACTAACATCTAACTTTCTAAACAGCCATTTTTTCTCCCCTTTGATCCATTTTTCTCTGTGCCTGGTTTAGGATTGCCAAACAAATTGAGGTAGGAGGTGGGGTGGTCTAATAAACCATGCTAATTTTCTCTGCTACAAAATTATGATATACTTCTCATCTGAGAATACAATGTTGATCAGATGTATATATTTTTAATCCATTTTTAGTCTCCCACATTACTATGTAGCTTTGGGCAAGTTATTTCTCAATATCCTCGTCTTTGAAGGAAAAATAATAGTACCTACTTTTAGGATTGTTATAAGGATTATATATGCAAATGTAGCATATATATTACAAAACTGGCACATAAGAAGCATGCAGAAAATTTTAATTTTCATTGTTTTTGTTGCTACTCCCATTCCCACTTGCAGTTATTCAGAGTTTTATCATGTATTGCCTTTGATAAATATTGCTTTAAAAATTGGCCTCATTTACAATTTGCCCATCAGGCATCAACTTTCATTTTTCCTCTTTTCTTTCTTGAATTTTATCTCTATCTCCAAGACCAATCCCTACATGTGCTCTTTATTTTTTTCCTAGGAACACCATTTTATATATATATATATTAAACAATTTATTGAAGTATATCATTCATACATGAACATACATAAACTATAAGCGTTCAGTAAACATTGTGAACTTACAAAACAAACATGTATAATATTCATACCGGGCTCCCACACATCACCCCACCACAAATACTTTGCATTGTTGTGAAACATTTGTTAACAAATTATGAAAGAGCATCATCAAAGTATTACTACTAATTATAGTCCGTATCTAACTCCCCTATACTTTTTTTTTAAGGATTTATTTATTTACTTACTTACTTTTATCCATTTTTACACCCCCCCACCCATTTTTGCTGTTTTTGTGTCCATTCGCTGGGCAACTTTCTGTGTCCATTTCCTGCCCTCTCTTCTCATCCTTCTCTTCCTGTCTTCACTGGGATTCGATCCTCGGAAACTCCAACATGGGAGAGGCGTCCTACCGCCTGCGTCACCTTAGTTCCTGGTTTTTCGGTGTGTCTCGTGTTGGCGTTCCCTTGTGTCACTCTCCTGCCACATCATCATCTTGCTGTGTGGCTCGCAGGGCCTGGTGACGTACCCGCGCACGGGGCCTGGGGGCCCACGGGCCTTCTATATTTTTCTTTTTTTTAATTTTTACCGGGAGGTCCTGGGGATCGAATCCAGGTCCCTCCATATGGGAGACGGACACCCAACCACCCAAGCCACATCCATCCCCTTGCTATATCTCTTAAGACTGACCAAAGATACCTAGAGTTATAGTCTTTTCCTATACAGGATGGTCATATAATAAATCAGGCTTAGTTTATCACCTGCATTCTAAAACCCAGACCTAGGGGAAAAAATTAGATCTGGGGACACATGCATGGTTTCTAATATAGCGAATGTTTAGCCTACCCTGATTATCACAGAATCAGGACAGCAAGAATATTAGCATCCCTACATGTGCTCTTGATCCCATACCCTTTCCTGTTGACCAGAGCTGGAGTCTTGTTTCATTCTCTTCTGTACTTTTTGTCTCTTCTGCTAATTCCTGCCCTATAGCCTACAAACATACTCATTTCAGTCTCATCTTCAAAAATAAAAGTCATGGAAAAACTCTTCATTTTTCGGTTCAATACTAGAATGAATTTAGCAGGAAACATATTTCTAAAAGAACACCTCTGTAATAAATCAGTGCCTTATGGGGCAGCCATACCTAAGGGGTGCCTACATACCTCATTTCTTGTTTGTAGCATTAGACTGCTCTGGCCAGCGCCACATACCTTCTCATTTAATCTTCCCAACTCTGCAAGGTAGGTAGTGCTCTAAACTGTTACCTTCATAAGGTTATATGCCATTTAATGTTAATATTAAAAGGCAAGCACACTATGTTTTAGGAATAGATTGAAGTAAGTAAAGTAATAATATATTTGCTATCCAGTCACCTACATATTTTCCAGGCTTGCTCATATTTTAAACATTTGGGGTATTTTTGCATAGTGAGAAACTTAAGCTTTGATGTAGTGCAAACTCAGATTCAGACCAAAAATTTGCAACTTACTGTGTGAACTTGGCCAATTTACCTTACTCTAACTTACTTTATAAGCCTATCACCTTCCTAATATATTTCTTTTAATGAAATGTTTTTGGGAACATTTTATAGTACCATTCAGCCTATTACCGTTTATTTTGATAACATTTGTTTGTGTACTTACAAAAACATAGTTGATTTTCTTCTCACAAATAATGGTAGGTCAATATCTGGCAAATACTGTTTTAAAAGGACACTTTAAAATGCAATGTATAGTTTAATTCAGGTAACCTTTTAAATAAATTAACTCATCTAAATCATTCTGAATAAATGATCTGCTTTGAAGCATTTCTGTATATGATGAATGTCAAGATAAATACAAATGTGTGCATCTATATCTATGTATCTAATCCATCTATATATCTATATTTGTCTGTCTGCCTATTATTTTTCCAAAATAGAAAAGAGCTTCTAAGAGAGAAGAAGCATTGGCATCATTTGAGGCCTGGAAAACTATGAAGGAAAAAGAAGCAAAGAAAATGGTTGCCAAAAAGCGGCTCGAAGAAAAAAACAAGAGGAAAACTGAAGAGGAAAATGCTGTGAGAAAAGAAGAAGCACTACAAGTATTAATTGGCATTGAATATCTTTCTTAAAAATAATTTTTAAACATTGAAAATATAAAATAGTGATTAATCATGTTTTTTTTCATTTACAGTGAATAATGTGAAATAAGTTAAAAGAAACTGTTATTAGTAAATAAGAAAATGACTCTGAAATTTTTCAGGCTTTTGAAAAATGGAAAGAAAAAAAGATGGAATATCTTAAAGAGAAAAATAAGAAGGAGAAAGAACATGAAAAAGCAAAGAAACAAAAAGAGGAGGAATCTATTGCTGAGAAAAAGAAAGATAACTTAACTGCAGTTAAAAAATGGTAATCCACAATAATAAATATTTTGATAGATTTTAAATTGTTAATATTTCAAGCTTTTCTAGAATTTATTTACTTGAAATTTAATGGTTGTCAATCTCAATATTGCCAAAGACAAATAAGGATATTTTTATCAAATGTTATCCTATAACTTTCCAGTGTTTTATCCTATCCTACATAGGAATGAAAAAAAGGAAGCTTTTTTCAAGCAAAAAGAAAAAGAGAAAATAAATGAGAAAAAAAAGGAAGAACTAAAAAGAGCTGAGGAAAAAAATAAAGATAAACAAGCCCTTGATGAATATGAAAGATGGCTGGTAGGTATTGCTTTTTAATGCATTTGTGTGTTATATCTTTACAGTTCCCATTTATCTTTTGTACTCATCATTTATCAGGTTCAATTTGTTATTGAATATTGAACCTATTATTAGGTAAACAACTGCTAGGTGTTTATAAAAGTTGTCTAAGAGCCTGCCTGCATCCTCTCCCTCCCCCCACAATTTTTCTCCCTAATTTATCCTCTCGTCCATAATCTTTAATCACTCCTCCTACTAACTTGTAAACAAATACACACACTTGGCACGCACCCACATACACACACTTTCTTGCTTATTGTTTGCCTTGTTCCCATTCCCATTCTAATGATTCTTAAACCTCTGCTGTCCCTTTAAAACTGCACTACATGCTATCATCCCTGACTTTGTGATCATGTTCATCTTGTTTGTTGTTCTATTTTTTTAAACTTAAAATGTTTTCTTAAAGTTGAATCCTTGAGCTTCATTTTATCTCCATTCTCTCCATTAGTGGCCTCATCCCTTTCCATAGGTAAAGCAACTATCTTCAGGTAATATTCCACATCTATATTTCAATCCCTGTCTTTTCTGTCCCTAATTCCAGTTCTCTTTGATAACCATGTCTACCTGTAAGCTACCTTGAATTCATTATCTCTTTCTACCCTTCCTTTTTTTCTGACTTACTCATTTCTAGTAATATTTCTAGATTACCTTGAAGTGCTCAGGCTTAAAACTCCCAGAGGTGTAATATTCTTCCTCACCTGCATGCCCATATTTAGTCACTTTCCACTCATGCCCAGCCTTCTTTGGCAGTGATTGTTGTGTCAGAAATCATAGATAGCAGACAAACTTACCACTGACGTTCTGCCAGATGATTTTAGGTAGAACTTAGTTAAGGCGCAGTAACATTGAATTTTTTTTTTTCTATCTGGTTGCGTCATCGTCTTTTTGCTGCGTCCCGGCTCTGTGCGAGGGGCCTGTGCGTCTCTGCGCCGCGCAGGTCTGGGACGCCCTTTTTGTTTTGTTTTTTTTAACCAGGAGGTCTTGGGGATCACCATTGAATTTAATAGTGAGAAAGTTATTCCATTTTTTGTTTTCTTCTAAGCTTTCTGATGTCCTAAAGAAGAAGGCTTTATTTAGGTGTTGTTTTTTTTTAATGAAAAAAGCAAGGTTTGGGAAAAACAGTAGCTGGACTTTACTTTTTTAAAATTTCAGTGTATTTATAGTTACTTTTTAAATGTGAAACAAAATAACTCTTTTCCCCTTTAAAATATCAATATAAATATGCATTTTAGTAATACTTGAATAAGTCATATATTCATATGAATAGTTCTTTACATGAATGAATCACACATTCATATGTTTGCTTGACACATTCACTTGATTCCACATCAAAAAGTGTAAAATTATATATAAGGAAAACTCTTCCTCTCACCCTTGTTGCCCAACCACCTAATTACCACCCTCCTATCCAAACATGATACCACTATAAGTCTTTTATGCTTAGAGAAAAAATATGAGTATTTTGCATTTTTATACAAATAGCGCACTGCATGTATATTTTTCTTCACCTTGCCTTTTTTACATAACATCTTGAAGATGCTTCCTTATCATTGTACAGAGAACATCCTCAATCTTTAATCACTGCATAGTACACCTTTATTTGGATGTGCCATGATTTATTTAATCCATCTTTTATTGATGGACATTTATGCAGATTTCAGTTATTTGCTTTTACAAAGAAAGCTTCAGTAAGTAAGTTTTGCAGTCATTCTGCACATGTGCAGACATACCTGTAGGATAGATTCCCGGGTTAAATGTATTTGTATTTGTAATTTGCATAGCTGTTGCCAAAATGCCTTTCCTAGGGGTTGTATAACCTTGCAATTGATACATGAGATAGCCTGTTTCCCCATAGTCTATCAAGTGCATTTGCTATGATTTTTTTTTTTTTTTAATTCATGCCTTTCAGCTAGTTGAAATATATTGTTCAGGGTATTTTCAATTCTGATTTCTCTGGTTAAAACTGAAGTTGATCATCTTTCCATTTGTATAAGAGCCATTTGTATTTTCTTTCTGTAAACTTGGAATTCATAGATTTTGCCCATTTTCCTGTTGGATTGCTGGTCTTTTAATGATTTCTATAGGCTTTTTTATATACTAGAGTTATAAGCCTGTCATTTATGTATAAGTTGCAAATTTTTTCCCAATGTATTATTGGTTGCTCAGTTTTGCTTATGGTGTTTTATACCATGATGAATTTAATTTTTATTTTTAGGTGTCAAATTTCTCAATCTTTCCTTTTGGCTTCTGACTTTCAGTCATAGTCAAAAAAAAACCTTCTCCACAATTTGAAGTTAAACAAAGTTCTCTCATTTTTCTTCTAATAATTTTATGATTTTAATGTTTTAACATTTTAACATTTGATCCACTTAGAATTTATCCTGATGTATGGTATGAAATGTTGAGTACACTTTGTTTTTTCCAAATGCATCTTTTATAAAATAGCCCGTCTTTTACCCACTGACTTGAGGGGCTGCCTTTATCATATAATACATTTCCATATTTTTGGTCTGTGTCTTGATTTTCTGTCCCATTGTTCAAGCTCATTGTACATATTTCAGTACCACACTGTTTAATTATTAGGGTTTTTTATGTTTTCATATCAGGTTGGTTTTATCTCCCTTCATAGATCTTATTTCAAAGTATTTGGTTATTCTTGTTTGTTTATTTCTACACATAAATTGTAGAATCAACAGTGGTTAGAAAGCTATTCAGAACCCAAAGTGGGTTATTTAAAGATGGGGAAAAAGATGGAACATGTAGGAATAAACATAAGAAATGTGCAAGACCAGTATGAAGGACACTTTAGAGCACTACTGAAAGACACAAATGAAGACTTGAGAAAATGGAACAAAACTGCTCTTGGATATAAGCACTCAATCTTATAATGCTGTTATAAAGATGTCAGTTCCTCATGAATTACTTTTCAAATTTAATGCAATCCTAGTGAAAATACCAATGGGTTTTATTATTGTTGTTTATGCCTTGACTTTAGCATTGCTATATGCTAATTCTACACAGAGAAATAGTAATAGAAGCTGGTCAAAATTGGTTCAGTGATTTTAAATGAAAAAAAATAGTGTTTCACAATCACACTCTTAAAGGATGCTCTGTTCTAAAAAAATGAAAAGTGTTCTTATATTAAAGAGATATATATGAACTGCTAGTATCACAGAGTAATTAAATTTAAATGTTTGAGTTTTCAGTTTTATTTTTATACTCTCTTGAAAATGGAATAAAATCTCCTTAATGACTAAGTCACAGTTAGTTAATTATTTTATTTTAGCTTAGAATTTAGTCCTAATATCATTCCGATCATCCTTTGGAGAACAAAAATCCATTAGTCAAAAATTAAGACACTTCAGTATGTGGTATTCTTTCTAAAAACATAGTGATGGCTATGAAAACATAAATATGCAAAATATTACAGATCTATTTCCCCATCTTATCAATTTCTTATTACTATTTGTTAGCAAATAGAATGGTAAAATGACTCTATATGGTGATATAATGACTTCAATTTTTATGTAAAGTAACACCTCAAAATTTTGATACACAAACTAGAGTGAGTAGTGAGCCTTTGATGGGTAATTGTTTTAGGAGAAAGTTGTAGCCTAAGATCAGGGGAGATCCTCCTCTTTGTACCAGTTCTTTTATTAAGAAAATGAGCAAAAAGTTCGATTTCCTACCAATACCAGTTAGAAGGACTTCTGAACAATGTTCTTCTTACGATTTATCAAGATAATATTGTTAATTCATGTTAATTCATAGTAATGCTAATAGTTAATTGCCTATTTCCTGTCCTGGCTTTTCAATACCCTGCTGGTAATGTCCAACTTTTGGAATTATTTCAAGTTTCCATTTCTCATGTTAAGTGGAATGGACATAGCCTTGTCACTACTTTTACCCTATCTGGCTGGCTGGTCTGTCTTTATCTCTCTCTTAATCCTAAAATGATTGACAGTGATCCAATTACATCTTTTCTAATTTAGACTTCTGAAAGGGTGTTCCCTTTATATGCTCACAGGAATAGTAAGTATGCAAAAATTCTTATGACATGGAACAAGATTTTAAGACTGAAAAAAAAATTCATACCTCTCTTCAATTCTTTTGTTATATGTGGATAATTCTGTGGAAATGGAAACCTTGCATTCCATATTCTTGTGACAGTTATCAAATCCTTATGTGTACTGATGAAAGAAGCATGGACACATAGTCCATGCACATAGTCCTGCACACCCATTTATTCAACCTGCAGAGGCAGGGTTGCCCAAGGGTTCCTTAATACTGCAAGTTTTTTGAAGAATCTGTAGAAACCACCAAACTTTATAGTGTTAGCAAAGGCTTAAAGAAATGAAATGACAATCCAGTTTGAGGATGGAAAGATCAAGTGCTGTTAACATTTCACCTATTCCTGAATTAATTTTTTAGGTTTCATATAAATCCTCAGCCATTTCTTTGAAGGGAATATGTGCAGGGATACAGAATGGTTCTAAAATTCATCTGGTATAATTAAAATGTGAGCATATGAAAGATAATATTTCCAAAAAATGAACTATTCCTATTAAGCAGTAAAATATAAGCTTACTGTTCCATTCTCCTATGATGAATCAGCATTCTTTTATGGATTATTCCCATCATGTTCCAGGGTATGTCATCTTAAAATAAAAATAAACTCCCTTAGCTCCACATTTCCCTGCAGCTGTGGTCCCTCATTGCTCTTCTTAAAACTGATATTTTGGAAAGTTTTGTCCACACTTCTTTAGCTCCCCATATCCTTTTCATCTTTAACCCACCAGAGTCTTGTCTCTGTTCTTACCACTACACTGAAACTAGACCTCTTAAGTTACAGTTTTGCCCATACGTTAACCAATCTAAGTTATGCTTTCTGCCCCCATTTTTCTGCACCTCTCAGCATTCTGCATAATTGCCCCCCCTCCTTCTTGCAACTCTCTCCTCCCTTGTCTGTCATTCTCCTCTAGTGGTCTTTTCATCTTAGGCTGCTTTCTCAATGTTACTTGTTGGCTTCTCTTTTTTTCTAAGCTCTATATGATAACATGGTCTGTAAAGCCCCACGTGATCATACTTGTCTACCTCTTTATTCTCATCTGGTACCTCTCTGACTATCTTTTGTTTCCTCCTACATTCCCAATTTTTTCCCTACTTGAGAGAACTTACACATACTATTCTCTGTTGAAATCCTCTCCCCTCTGCATATCACGAGTGGCTTCTTTTATCCATCATGTCTCCCTTTAAAGCAGGGGTTCTTTACTTTTTTTGTTCTACGGACCTCTACAGCCAGACAGGTGAAAACCATGGACCCCTTCTCAGAATATAGCAGCAGATAGTTTTATGACACTCAACATCAGCATGTCTTTAAATTAAAATTTTCAGTTCAAGTTCACAGACCCCCTGAAATCTTTCCCCTGAAATCTTTCCATGGACCCTTGGGGCTCCATGAACCACTGGTTAAGAGCCCCTGCTTTAAAGTGTCTTTCCCTGAACCCACTTTTCTTTTAATTAAGTACACCTTTTTATTCCTAATCATAGCAGATTGTGTATGTGTTTCATAGAAGTTCACATAATTTGAAATCATATGTTGTTTATTTACTGTTTATTATATGTCCCTTTTGCAAGTTTCCTGGGGGCAGGGGCTGTATCTGTGTATTTGGATTTTATTATTATCACTGTATGGCTAGCACCTCATATAGTGCCTGACCCAGAATAAGCATAAATTGAATGAATAAGCATAAATTGAAGCAGTGTAGCAATGTAGAATAATAGACTCCGAGGACACCACAGATCACATCTAAGGATGTGGTATAGGAAAAAGAAATAACACAGATTAACGGAGGCAAGGAAATAATTTAGGGTTATTTTTGTGACATTTGGACATAAAATCATTCTAGAATATTGCATTACTGCAATAGGAATTTTAAAGAATTAACACATTAAAAATAAAAAAGCCACACCTTAGAAGAACCAAAAGAAAATGAACTTAATTCATCAATTCTCATGGAAATAGATATGCTTTTCTAAACTTAGAAGTACAAAGAGATATCAAAGGAAAAGGTGAACAGATATCAAATTTAAAGATATTAGTACATCAAAATAAGTTAGGGTAGGTGCCACTTGGAGTGTAAATTCCTACGGCCACTTTGGGCTAAATTGATATGATCAAGTAAAGTGGAAGATATGCATACACTACAAACCAGCAATTTCAGTGCTAGGCATCATACACACAGAAACTTCAGGCTCATAAGCACAAATAAACATACAAGTAAACATAATTTCTGTTTTTTAAGTGGGAAAAAATGGGAACATAAATGTCTTCAACAAAAGAATACAACTGAATAAATGGTGGTACATTCCTATAGTCGGATTTTGTGATTGAATGAGTTGGAGCTACAGCTCCATATAGACAGATAGGAAATACTACCATGAACAGCAGGAAAAGGAAAGTGTAAAACTATATATAGCATGATACTTTTTGTTATAAATTCAACAACCTTCAAAAGAGAGTTATTTTTTTGTTCAGGGATGAATACATGTATAATAAAAGCACAGAGATGCACTGCAATTTCAAATTCAGAATAAGATAATCTCAGTGGGTTGAGGACAGAGAATGTAATGAGGGAGGGGATACAGGGAGCTTCAAAAATATTACTCATGTTTTATTTCATAAGGCAGATAGTGGGTACACAGGCTTGGATTATGAAACTCTTTACACAGTTTTCCATGGCTGAAATATTTCTTCATGCATTTTAAAAAAAAAAAAACGATAATATTTATTATGTGAAAAGATACAAATTGCTAAAATTTAAAAGTGGTGATACATACAGATAGATGGCCAAGTCACTGAAGGGATGAAGAAATATTTGAAAATATGCTCAAGCTCAATAATAAACAAAGAATATGAGGTCCAATTTTCACCTATTTATTATTTTAAAATGTTGAAATATCTCATGCTGCCATGGAGTATTCAAACTTTGTAGCCAGTGAATTTACTTCTGAGAATATTTTCTCAGAAATTTATCACAACCTTCTAACCATTATTATCTTTGAATTATGGAATTGTGGGTCATTTCCACAATTTTAAAAAAATTGTTTTTTTAATATCACTTTTAATATTTTAAAAATGTTACCATAATATCTATTGATAGCATACTTATAAATTAGTAATATTCATTAATTGGTATTCTTTTATAACCAATTAAACTAGGAAATGATAGATAAATATTTAATCAATTATTTTGTAATTTAGCAGGCAACTTGATTTGAAAATAATGTTCATATGTGTATGTTAATTATAATTTTCTATTTTCTTTTTAGGAGAAGAAAGAAAGGCAGGAAAGAATTGAGCGAAAACAAAAGAAACATCATCCCTTTCTTGAAAATGATCCACTTCCTCCATGGAACCCTTCAAGCAGAACTGTGTTCTCAAAAGTGTTTTGATAATTCTAAGTCTTACATTATTTAGTTCTTATTTATCAAATAGCCAATGTTATCCATGGGTTTTAAACTATTCATTCAATTATTTATACTTAGAGCAATCCATTTAAATTAAATGTCAGACACTTCTGCTGACAATGAAAAAGATACTTTGGAGTATAATCAGTAAAAGCACTTTTTGAGTTGTAGATGAAAATCTAATAATCAGATTGTGCTTACCATTAAAATGCATAACCCTTAATAATGTTCTGATAATTCTTATAGTCCTGCGATTCATGATCACTTTCATTAAGTGATGCCTGTTATTTAATCCCACGAATTTTAAGTATGTTTAATCCCAAGAATAAAAAGGAAACTATAGGCTCCATAATCATAAAAATAAATGAACTTGTAGATGATGGTACATCTAAATTCAGTTTTAAGATGAATGGTCGCTGGGGAGTATACATGTATTATTTCTTAAGAAACTGATCTTTAGCTCAAAGCAGTTGCATTTGTACTTTACAAATTAGATTTTTCGTCAATTGAAGCAGCAGTTCAGTAGAATTGTAATCATAGAAGCATTTTATTTAGTAATTTGCTTTATGTTTAAAAATGAGTATACTTTTATCTGTTCCAGGCTTATGTGACTATCATAAGCACTTTATAATGAGCCCATTTCTGAAATGTGTCTTTCTAAATGCTCATTTTGTTTCTTTATTATTTCAGTGAAACCAAAAGATATCCATTTCCTGGTAGTGTTATACTTATACATTTGTTATGGAAATGGCACAAGAGTTCAATGTCATTATCACTGTTGTTATTTTCCAGACTAAAGCCAGAAAGGTGATTAAGGCAATTATTGTTCTTTTAACTAACCTAGAGTCTAATAGTTTATTTTTAGAAGACAGTTCTATGGAAAGGTAAATTTGTAGAACATGTCCAAAGAACTTTTATTTATTTATCTGAACTCTATATATCCTTGTATTAATTGGTCTCATACTTGATCTGGTCAGCTAGTTTAAGGCTGACCAATGCTAAACTCTCTGAGTCGAAATGCTGCTTTAGCCAATAATGCAATGCAGAGATGTTGGATGAGAGCACACACTATTTATTACATACCTATTAAGTCCCCTCTGCTGGATCTTTGCAAATGCTATGTCTCATATTTATAGTAACCCTTCAGGGTGGGTGTTCTTGGCTTTATTTTACAAATAAAAATGCTGAGGCTCAGAGAAATCAAATAACTTGCCAAAGTTATCTAGCATGTGACTGAGTTGGGCTTAGAATACTGATTAAGTCCGTCTGACTGAGGCTGCCTACCTCCAGAATCCACACACTCTTTTTCACTCTCCCATGTGGCCTCAGAGAAGTTCCAGATTCTGTCAAGACCTCTCTATTATATCAACTTTACAAGCACACTGTAACTCTCAGATACTAAAATCATGCATTGTTATCCAGAATTAGTCTTTCCCTGAGGAAACAGCTGTTTGTCTTTAGAGATGATGAGCCTCATTAAATTTATAAGATGAAATAAGAATTCATATGATGTAAGGAGTTACTCAAATATCTTGTATCTAGCATTAGAGTATTAGGAAACTCAGCAGGCATATTACTTGGACTCTGAGATAATCATTCAGGAGGTTTAATACAATGAGGATTACATTCTTTCTGCAGTGCATGTAAAAGATAAGAAAGATGTCATGGATCACTTGGTCAAATCAGTGCCACAGATAAAATAAAAGACATTTCCTAAATGAAACTAGAATCTTTTTTTAATTCTGCCAGACCTGGGAGAATACTTCATGAAATTGAAATGATTACCAATAATATGTATTATCAGCATGGGATTTGAGATCTCTCTCATTCATCCATGCATCCCCATAGTACCAAACTTAGTGCCTTCTAGAATAGATTAAGTATTTAATGTACCAAATTAGCTATTCAGAGCTAAAGGCTATTTTCAAATCTAGGATAATAAAAGGAAAAATAGAAATAAGCACATAGCACAGCTATTTTTGGATGAGAGATTGTAATGTGTGTCATATATTTCATATTATTTCTTTAAGCTTTCTGATCATTTTCTTCTCCATTATCATGTCCAGTGGCTTAACATTATTACCTCTTAAAGGGTTGTGAGAATGGAATGAAATTAATTAGTGTAAACCATAGGGCATGTATTAAGGACTTAATAAATATTAGTTGCAATCATTATTTACTACCGTGAGCCCTACTTTTCCCCATTTCATAGATGTGAGAAGTAATAGTAACGGTTGATAATGGTTAATTGACATTACACATTTTTAGCATACAAGATGAAAGCTCTGCCTTCTTGGCCAATCTAGTAGGCTTTACCACTCTAAAGAAAATAGAGGTACTATTAGGGGCCTCCTAAAAAAAAAACTTAATACTAATTGCTTAAGGTTGCTTATGAGGTAGGATGAGATGGGAAATTGAGGTGTTTGCAAAGACTTAACAAGTCATTTCCATCAAATATGGATGGGGATTGTTGTCTCACTATAATAAATAATAGATTATTTCACATTAACAGCAGCCTGTGCTGAAAATTATCTAGTTGGTTGAAATCATCTCTTCTCCTGTAGCAGAAATAAAGCTGAGTTTTGGGTGAAAATACAGTACTGTTGTTGTTCTTCTGAGATCAAAAGGGGATAATCAAGCCTGGTAATATTGTTTTGAATATATATTGAAAGGGTATGATTTCCCCATATTTCCTCAGAAAATATCAAATATCAATATAAATATTTGCCCCTTAATTTGCACTGATTTATAATATGAGGGAATGTTTACTTCAAATTAAGACAATAAAAGCCTAGAAGTTTTCGGGTTAAACTTCCAGTCTTGTAAATTGTACGGATCACTTCAAGAATGCTGAGATTACAAGGTGAAGAAAATGAGAATTTTTATGACTATTTTAAAACTTTACTGAAAACAACAGTTTACTTGGAAAGCATGATTGTGGGTAAATTTGAAACTTAATACTAAAAATAATAAACTGTTGTACAGAATTTAAGTTCCATAATAACCAAAAAAAATGGAATGTTTGTAAATAAGAAATATTGTGGCATGTTAGATCAGAAGGAAGTTAACATTTTCTTAATGAAAGGCAATAAGAACTATTCCTGGGATAACAATAATCCAATGGTTTGTATTTGCATCACACTTTGAGAATTTTACTCCATTTATTTTTTAAAGGTATTGAAACTGATATTTTTCACAGTTGCCAAAGCAGTACCTTATAATGAGTTAGGTGTCCACAACTGTAAATTCTTTAGAGTGATGGAGCTATAGATTCAAAAGAGGTTTTAATAATTACCTAATCCAAACTCTTTTTAAGATAATGAAACTGATTTCCAAGGACTTTGACTTGCCCAGGCTCACACAACTAAGTATAAGGAAGCTAGAATTGGAACTCTGGTATCATGTTCGCCAGTTGTACACTGCCCATCATGCTACACTTTTCATAATCTGATAAAATTTTCACAATAACTGTTACTGTGATCATAATTAATTTAGGAGATTTTTGGCCTTTCATCTGTGCCCTTATTCCTCCACTTCCTTCTCCATAACAATCCATCAGATCAAAGCTACTTGGGTGCTTACACTATCCTTAAATTATGGGGAAATACTGAAGTTTCTTAAATCATGAGTCATGGGAATGGATAATAATAGAAAAAAGGACCTGCATGAAATGGAGGATATTGTATATTTGTCAAAATAGTTCACAAGAATAAACTAGTACAGAAGACTTAAGAGTTCCCTGATTTAATCTTGGCTCTGATTACAATGGTGGAAGAATAAAAGGCATTTAAACCCATAGGTTTCTTTCTAGGCAAAGAGAAGATACCAAGTTTTCTGCTTCCTAGTTAAAATGGCTAATAGAATAATAAATGCTGTGTTAGTGCTAAACTGGAGATTTCTCTGATTTCATGTGATTCTATTATTTTGAAGCGTATATTTTACATGTAAAATACAATGTTCACATAGGAGGACAAAATTCTTGGCATTGAATTTAGGATGTTGTTTTAAGAACTATTTAATGAGATGTGTTTAATGTCTGCTTTTTTTGTAGCATGTTTTCATGCAATGCTTAATTTATTAAAGTTAACCATTCAAGAATTATTTTCTTGGGTGACATTATTTTTTGACTGCCAAAATTTTATTTCACAGTTTTAGCAAATGCTGTCATGTAAATTTTATTTGTGGGCTAAAGATAAAAGATATATTGATATATCTTTCATTAGAAATGACTGAAAAGTTGGACATACAACCCATTTTTACTTAAAGAAAAACTCCACAAGTTATAATGGTAACATAATTATATACTTATTAAACAGTTAGAAAACACAAATAAGCAAAAGTCATCCCTGCTGTCCTCACCCACAAGAAATCATAGTTAACATGGTTACTTTTTCTGTTTTTAGTTTCCATTGCTTTTTCTCCTGTAACTAAAAGTAAGCTGAGAATGCAAAAGAAGAAATACTTATTTCAGAGAGAAATAATTACTTCTCTCTGAAATTAACTGAGAATGAATGAGAATGAAGAATCAAGGAGAAAGAGATAGAGTTCTCTCTTGCTCACTCTCCCTCTGTATGTGTGCGTGTGTGTTTGTGTTTTAATACAAACATATACCTGACTACCTACATACATGCATACATACATTTTTATTTTTTCAAACAAAAAGTAAACCGAACTATGTATTTGGTAACCAGATTTTTCCACTTAGCAATATATCATGGACATGTTACCACACTAATATATCTTTCTAATAATATTTGTTGTTGCAACCACAATTTATTTTACCTATTATAGGGCAATTTGTTTTCTTACAAATGTTTGCTATAGTAAATAATGATTCAGTTAATATCCTTGTAGTGATGTTTCTGTACATGTTCTTCATTGGTGGAATTCCCAAAGTGGAATTGCTGGGCTATTCCCTTTAAAGCCTTTTGATAGATATTTTTTTCAAGTTGCCAATTTAATGTTGAAAATTAGTATTTCATTGTTAACTGAGAGATGGACTACAAGTAAAGTAGCATTTTTTTTTTTCAGGTTTATATCCAATTAGTATTTCCGCCTCAGTTACTTAAGTTGATACACATTTTTAATGCAGCAGAGGGTAGGCTACTTAAAACAATCATCTGTGAATTCTTTCTGAATCAGTGCCATTTAAAATTTTGAATGTTTTGAGTCCCTGGTATATAAGTCTCAAGAATACAGCACTAAACAAGAAAGACACATTTTCTTCATAAAGCTTATATATTGTGATAATTATCTTCTAATTTGTTTGAGTGTTTTAGTATACATGGTTTGCTTATAGTCACACATGCACACATAACACACAAAGATACAACACATGTATACTAGCACATTTAAAGAGCTGAATATATAAAGTATAGACTTTGGAATGACAGTCTCTGTTTTATTTGATGTCTATATACCTTATTTTGTTGAAAGATGAGCATCAGCAAACATTTATTATATTTCATTATGTATAGATATACAAAGAATCATAAAACATATTTCATTTTTAAGACCTTTAAGAATCTAGTTGAAATGTGGCATGGATTATCAAAGCAAGACCACACCCACACACCCAAGTAAAAGTAGATTAATTTTATAAATAATTTGACAAATAAATTAGATATATTTGGCCAAGAATTAGCATCTAATTAATGTTCTTGTCCGAATAGAATATTAGGAATGTAGTTAATGACCCAGACTAGGGTAGGTCAAGCAACCCTGAGCACTGATGTCCTCAGACTCCAGAATCCTGAACAAGCAAGTTGCCAGCGACTCTGTGCTATGTAAGACTTTCCCACTTCCCAGAATTCAGGTCTTCCAGTGCCACAACACCATTCCAGAAAAACTTACTCCAAAAATCCTTGACTCCTTTTAAGGACTCTTAAGAGTTCTGGGTTATTGAACCAAATTTATCATCAAAAAAGCATGTTTGGGAGGAGAAAATAGAATCATTGATTTTTCAGTGACCCTTGTAAGTTTTACCTGCTTTCCCAGTGCCATGAAAGACAAGTCCACACAGTCTACCTCCAAATGCTGCTTTAATATTTATTCAGTATCATTCTATTAATGAGTATAGTTCAAGGACTAAAATGGCAAATCCATTTCCCAAGATATATATTTCAATTAAAAATAATGATACAGGTGACGTTCGCAAAGTACAAGATGAATGACAAAAAGATGCAACATAAATCGAGGAAAGGGTGCCAAACAAATTAGTGGTAGTGAAGGCTTTGTTCAGCAGAATTTTAAGTTTTTTAAGTTCAAAATTCAAAAAGTGAAGAAGGAAAGCAGGGGACATTCCAACAGGGATAAGTGTGAGCAAAGCTGTATAGAATGTGTATTGTTCAACATGATTCGATTCTTTGGGCAGGAATAGAGAAAAGAGTTGTAGACAAGATTGTACATAGTGTCAAACAGCCAGATTGGATTCTTTATAAACCATTACTAGAAGATGTACTGTAGATTACTTACTTACACTTATGTACTGCTGTTACTGAAATACTTGCACATTTTGTCTATCACTACTCTGGATTTGAATCACCACAGAGAATACACATTTCAAATTCAGTTTGGGATAGTACATTTATTTGAAAATATTTTAGTAAGCAAAATAAAAAATATTTTAGTAAGCAAATAAAGTGTGTTAAATACCTAACTTCATCTGTAAGATTATGTTATTGTTGGATAGATGTATGTTTCCATCAAAACGATATTTTATCTGTAAATTGTTACCATACCAGTGACAAAAGTCAATTTAATTCCTTATATATTGACTTTATAAAACTAAATTCACTACTAGAATTAACTGAAGTTATAATAGAAATATTAGGGATTTTTCAGTAACCAAATGTTTTGGTTTTCTATAAAACTGCCAAAAGCAATATACCAAAAATGGATTGGCATTTACAATGGGGATTTATTAGGTTGCAAGCTTACGGTTTTGAGGCCATGAAAGTATCTAAATAAAGGTATCATCTGGTGATGCTTTCTCCCAAAAACTGGAACATGGAGATATCTGCTGGTCTCTCCCTTCTCTTCCAAGTTTCATTGCTTCAACTTCTGGTTTCTTCTCTCCCAGGATCCATTGATTACAGCTCCTTGCTCTCATGGCTTTCTCTTCCTGCACTTATGGCATTTTCTCTGTGCTTCTGTGGGTTTCTCTCTTTGTTTCTTTCTGTATTCATCCCATTTATAAGGATTCCAATAAAAGGATTAAGGCCCACCCTGGATTACACCCTACTGAAATAATCTAATCAACAGATGGACCCACCTATAATAGGTTTACACTCACAGAAATGGATAGTATTAAGGACATGATCCATAAAAGTCTCAAACTACCTTTCTCCCTCAGACTCCAGAATCCCAGACAAGCAAGTTGACAGTAAGCAAGAGAGAACTCTATTTCTTTCTCTTTCATTCTCAGTTTAATTTCAGATTGAAGTGCATTTCTTCCTTTTGCATTCTCAGCTTAATTTCAGTTACAGGGGAAAATGCAGTGGGAAGTAAAAACAGAAAAAGTAACACCCTCCAAGAACACTGGGGTGATGGCCAGATTCTTCCCCAATTTCTGGGCACAGGCTCAATCCCCTTAGAACACTGGGTAGGGCCCAGACTCTCCTTAATTCCCTGGGAATAAGCTCCTCTCTTTCTGAAGCCTGGAGTGGCAGCCTTCTTCCTTAACAATGAGGCCAAAGACCCACTCTCTTCAAGTACTGGGACATACTCACCCTATCTACACACGAGTGGACTCGCCTTGTTGGTGGCAGATGGTTAGTCCAGACCTCAGCTTCCATATTTATGCCTTTAAAGTCATTTTGCCTTCAATCTGCCCCTCTTTGTCCAAGCTAGCAGTAGTTCCATTCAAGTAACAATTTCTGGTTTCTTTGTGCCTGGAAGTTCAGTTCTCAGCTTATCCCTTTCCTCTCACATTTTACTATAATCTGCAAGAAGAAGCCAGGCCACACTTTCCACATCTAGTTTAGAAATCTCCTCAGATAAATATCCAAGATTGTCACTTTCAAATTCTGCCTTCCATCTGATATAAGGAGTCAATTTTCTGAAGTTCTCTGCCACTTCAAAATAAGGGTCACCTTTCTTCCAGTTTCAATGACATATTCATCATTTCTGTCTAAGTTCTTACCAGAAGTACCTTTAGCATCCATATTTCAACCAACAGTCTCTTCAAAGCATTCTAGGCCTTTTCTATCAAGCGCCTCACAATTCTCCCCACCTCTCTTCATTAACCAATTTAAAAAGCCTTTTTAGCATTTTTGGTATTTGCAATTGCAGCATCCCACTTTCCTGGTACCTTAATATGTTTTAGTTTGCCAAAGGCTGCTGAAACCAATATACCAGAAATGGTTTGGCTTTTACAACAGGGATTTATTAGATTTCAAGCTTATAGTTCTGCAGCCATGAAGAGTCCAAATAAAGACATCACCATGTGATGCTTTCTCCCCAAAGAACGGCACATAGAGGCATCTGCTGGTTTCTCCCTTCTCTTCCAGGTTTCATTGCCTCAGCTTTTGGCTTCCTTTCTCCTTAGTTCCCTTGTTTTCAGCACCTTGCTCTTGTGGCTTTCTCTTGCTTCTTCTATGGCTTTTTGTCTGCGCTTCTGTGGGTTTCTCTATGTCTCTTGCTGTATTCATCCCATTTATAAAGGACTCCAGTAAGAAGATGGGTCATGCTCTACCTAAGTAACCTAATCAAAAGATGGTTCCACCTACAATAGGTTTAAACACACAGGAATGGATTAGCTCTAAAGGCATTATTTTCTCTGGTCCATAAAAGCATCAAAGTACCACACAAACCAAATAAAGTCCAGAGAAAATAATTTATGGTGTTTTCTGGTGAGAAAACAGCTTTAGTATTATGTTTACTGCTGGGTATTAATTTTCAGGTGAGAGATTGGCAAATTGAATAATCCAGGCAAATAAGCCTAGACAAACTAGGATGGGAGGGGGTTAAAAAAACATTTTATATAAACAGAAATTGAAGTAACTGGAAGTTTTTCTTAGAGCAAAGTAAAGGATAAGGAAAGAAATTTTAACAAAATTTAAGGAGCTCTGTCGACAAAAATAAAACTTATTTTGGATTGCTCCATATGGGTAGAATATTTGAAGTGATAACTTTGATTCTGTAAGCCCTTCTAAATAATTAGATGTCCCAATATTCTGTGATTTTTTTTTAAAGTAGTAAGCTTATTGTCACTAGAAATATTTACCTTGATAAGTGGATCACTATAATGTATACTATTGGTCTTTTATCCTGCACAGTTCAGCTCACCTGGGGGCTCACCTGGTTGGGCTGAGTAGATCCTATACAAAAACAAGGGAAGTTGATTTTCTCTATCCATTTCTATTCTCTGCTTTGAGAAAAGTCCACTGCTCCTGGCTTTCCCTAACAGAGGCTATCTTGAGTGAAATATTCCCTTTTCTGTAACCAGGATGTGACTTCCTTTTTTTCAATTGGTAAACAAGGCCAAATCACCCTTCTGACTAAGTTGCTAAATCTTCCTGTCCACATCAAAGAATGGGCAATAAACATATTTGAGTAGAATCAACAGCCTAAAGGAGGAGGGAATCCATAGTGATCAGTCAAAATAGGTATTATCCGGTGATATAGAGTTAATGTATAAAAATTGGGGAGAATTTAAATTACTTTATTATGAATTCACAATGTTCAAGAAGATATTTAAAAGGAACTATTTGAGAACAAAAAAAGCTTATTTGAAATAAAAAATACATAAAAGTGTATATACATAATAAAAGCAAGCTTAATTCTCCAGTCTTATTATGTGATTTCAATTTGTCCCATCTGCTCTCTGTTCCTTTGTTCTTTCTTGACTTCCTTTGCATTAATCAAATATATTTCTTTCCTCCCCTTTCTTTAGCCTTGATTAGCTTGTTGGTTTTCTACTCTTTTATTACTATCCTTTTAGTTTTTGCTCTGGATATTACAACATGAATCCTTAATTCATTCCAGTTTTCTTTATATTAGTAATTTTACCACTTCTTAGGCAATGCAAAGCCCTTACAAGAGTTTAACTTCATTTATCCCCTTCCTAGTCTTTCAGCCCCTATTGTCTAACAGTTTATTTCTACATATATTATAATCACTTATCGTTATTATTTTAAAGTCAGCATTTACCTGTATAACTCACACATTTATTTATCCAAGGATTTTGATATCTTTTGGCATTTCCATGCTTCCATGTGGGATTATGTTACGTAAGAGTGAAGTACTTTTGCACTTTTTGAATTATAGGCCTGCTGGCAATAAAATCTTTCAGTTTCTATTTGCCTGATTTTAGATTTATTTTTTAAAGACATTTTATTTAAATGTAGATTTCTAGTTTGGCAATTCTATGCTTTCAGCACGTTAAAGATTGCATTCTGCTGTATTCTAGTTTCCATTGTTTTTGGTAAAAAAGTTAGTATCAATGACTTTGTTGCTCCTTTTCTGGGTGCTTTAATTTTTTCCTTATCTTTGGTTATTAACACTTTAAGAAGTGCTTAAGTGCTATTTTCTTTTATTTGTTCTTCTTGGGTTCTTTTAGCTTCTCTTGACTGACAGTTATACCTTTAATTGGTTTTAGATCATTGGTTTTAGCCATTTATATGGCTTCTGTCCCATTCTCTTTTCCTGCTTCTCCTGGTAAGGTCACTAACTCATCCCTGTTTTTCTGGGAATGTCCTAGTTTTAGCACTGAAAGTCCCGCATCCAAGAAACATCCTCATTTCTGGGCAGAATGGGCCCCAGGGCATCTAAGCTCCCTCACAATTAGAAGCAGAGTGGGTGTCACCACCCCCAAATCCTCAAGACTGGGGAATGAACAATGGACTAAAGTAGACTTATTATTATTCTACTATAGACTTACTATTCTAGCAATGAAAGAACTCTTATCATTGATAAAAAGGCAGTGGCCACCAGAGGTTCTGAGGGATGGGACAGGGAAGAATAAGTATAATATGGGGACATTTTTGGGACATTGGAGCTGTCCTGCATGACATTGCGGTCATGGATACAAGCCATTGTATATTTTGTCATAATCTACAAAACTGTGTGGGACATAGTGTAAACTATAAACTGTAATCCACAGTTAGTAACAATGCTTCAATATGTGTTCATCAATTTTAACAAATGCACCACACTCATGAGGGATGTTGTTGATGTGGGAAAGTGTGTGTGGGGGTTGGGGGAGGGGAATGGGGAATATGGGAATCCCTTATATTTTTTATGTGACATTTATGTAATCTAAAGCTACTCTAAAATTTTTTTAAATTAATTAAAAATGGAAACAAAAAAAGTTATGATTATGCCACACATACAAAAATTAGATGGAGGTGAAATTTTATATTTTCTCATTTTAATTGCTTTATAAGTTAACCATTTAAAGCAATCATAATGATTATCAGGCATTGTATGTTTATAACCTTCGTAAAAGACATTGGGTGAAAACAAGTATGCAAGAGAAGAAAGAGAAGATTTGGAAATATGCTGTCATAGTGTCCTTATGCACATATGAAGTGGTTGAACATATTAAAGGGTAGAATGAATGAGATGATTAAGGAAAAAAAAAAGAATGGGATGGGTCCCTGGGGCTGTATTACTTTTAAAACTTGAAGCCCCACATCCTGGTAACTGTCTCAAATCCGGAGAAAACCAGAAGAGTTGCTCATGCCACTTCCTGGAAACCCAAATTACACATAGGTTAGGACTTGTCACCACATCCTTCAAAATCTAAACTCTCTCTTTTCAGTCAGTAGGACTATGGCTTTCTGCTAGTACTTTCTTCCCACATGCTACAAATTGGGAGAATCTCTTAGGGGAAAAGCAAGGACAAATGTGTAGATGATGGACTATAGTTAATAGTACAAGTATGAGAATGTTCTTTCATGAATTATAGCAAATATACAATACTAATACAAAGTGTTAATAAATAAAAGGGTGGTTTATGGAAAAAAAATACACCTAATGTAAATAATGGATGATAGAACTTTCATAATCTTTCATCAATTGTAACACTGTTAATAAATAGTACAATTATTTAAAAAGTGTTATTATCAATTGTAACAAATGTTCCATACCAATGCTTGGTGTTTGTAGTAGGGTGCTGTATGGGAATCCTATATTTTATGCATGATTGTTTTTAAACTTACAATTTCTCTAATGAAAAAAAAAAAAAGGAAAGAGGAAATAAGAAAATAACACTGACGATCTGGATATATGGCCTTTGCTTTCCTCTCCTTGGGTAAGCTGATGATTATCTGGGAGTATGCAGAGGCCAGTCAGACTATTCTGCCTTTGGGCAGCTGCATGGGACATGAGAGAAAACAATTTCAGTTATTTATGGGGTCTTCAGAAAGCCTTGAGATTCTAGCCATTAAGTATCCATGATGGACTAGGGTTGCAGGGCCGCTGTCAGTTTCTTCGTTAGCACTTACATCAATCAGGCCAAGTCTGCAACATTTCCCTTAACAGATGGTTTCATAAAACATGTTGTGGGGAATAATCATGTACATTTCATTTTACACATAAAAACATATATCCATAGCATAAATACTGACAACTAGAGTTGTTGGATTAAAAGATATATACACTTTTAACTTGAGAGAAATTGCCTTATTATCCTCCACAGAGGCTGCTCCAGCAACGCAGAAGAGGTCGCCCACCCTTGCCTACACGATGTGTTATCAAACATGTTCCTTTTACCTTTAAATCACTTTTAATTTCTGTTCTTTCAATACACACTCACTTTTTTAAAATGCATAGGAATATTTTTTATTCTTACCAAGAAGTATGACTGCTCTTATTTTTCATAAAGCATGGAGCCATCTCTACTTCAGATTTCTCATTTTAACAGACCTGAGGAAAGGAAATATTTGTCTTTCTTTCAAACTCTACCATAAGAAAAATATTTTTAAGTGTGATGATAAATGCAACTGAAAAGCATTTTCAATGTTCAGTATTGAAAAGCAAAAAGGAAGGGTGACATAATGACAAAGTTGGCAAGCAGAGCCTAGTTTTTCCTCAGCAACAGCCAATGGTAGCTTTGACAGAATCCATATTTTAAATATTGACAAGTAGTTTAACTAAACAAACAAACAAATAAACCAAACTCTTGGAGTTAACACTGTGATGCCCAAATAAAACACTGCAAGTCAGCCCATAGTCTTCCTGGTTGTGTTCTCTACTCCAGAAATTCCACACTGCTGTGCCAAGGCACATCGTGCACCAAAGCACCTGATGTAGCATGGCAGCTACAGGTAAGTCCCTCTGGTCAGGGCAATCAGGAGAGGCTGAGGCAGAACTCCATTGACTCAAAGTCACCTCTGGCTGCAAGCTGCTTTATATGGACTCCTAGGAGGGTGGCACAAAGAGATATAGGTTTAATGGCATGCCACTTTAGACCTGCACAATGAGGAATATCTGGAAATCATTGTTCTACTTCATCCATAAAGATCCTTGACCATCTGGAATCTACTTCATTAGCTAGAGGTCTCATAGGCCACTTACCATAATGGGCAGGGATCCATGAGCTGCTGGACATGTCCACTTCTAAGGTGCTAAGAAGCACAATTGTAGTGAGAAGTCTATGTAGCCGCCTTTGGAAGATAGGTGGTGCCTGGAAGCTAAGTGGAGTTTCCTGGAGGGTATAGTTCTCTGTCTTCAAGTACATGCTACCTTTCATTGCTTGTATGAGCTTTTTATTGTATGCAAGCTCAAGTTAGCTGCAGGATGACTGCTCTAATCATGCATATGCCATCTAGCAAACCAGAGTTTCATGAGTAATTTGATATAATACATTTGATACGAAAATATTGAATGTGATTTGAAGCCCATTTGCTTTTTCACAAGAAATTTCAACATAATTATTAGTAGATGAAAAGAAAATTGTTTGGCTCTTCCAGTATAATTCCAATTGTAAAGTTTTTATGGCACAAAATATGTTTTTAAAAATTTTATGACCTGTATATACCGGCAAAATGTCTTGTGTGCAGGAATGATCAGGAACTTGACAAGATTATCATTAAAACTGTTGATCAGGATTGCATATGGACGTCTCAAACATAAAACCTGATATGAAAAAGACATGTGCACAAATGCAAACTGAAGTTTCTCATTTTAAATTTTAAAATATTTTGGTTTGAAATTTCATATAAGCTCATTATGTATTCTCTAATAATTTGTATTTTAAATTTTACATAAGGAAAATGTAATTAATTTTGTTAACCAAGTCTGATATAGACATGCTTAAACACTTGAGGTCATCAACAATAAGATTGTTTTCTCTGATGCCATATGAAAACTCTCCAGAAGTCCAGTTCTATCCTTCTCCACATCAGTGGATACCTCATATCTCAGGCATATATAAGCAAATAGAAATTCGACAAGATTTTTTCAGATTGATTTATTTAATCCATATTAGCCATTTAGACACAGAGGTGGATGGCAAATTTTCAATGATGCCTTCTTTTGTTAAAAGAAACAAGAGAAAATGTTTACTCTTCCTGAGTAGAGGACAAGTTTAATAAAATAATCCTAAGAGAGAAAAAAATAATATGGCTGTAAGATATAGGAATGTGATATTAATGATTCTATAATGTATGGAAGGTCAGTAAATGGGTTGCATGTGCCAAGTACTATTCTAAGTACCAAGCATTCCTGAGTGGACAAAGCAAAGTTCCTGCCCTTATATAGCTTATAGTCTAGTTGGGGTGGGGAGACACTAAAAATTATAAATAAGTACATATATAATGCAATATCCATCCGTCAGAGGTGTAATAACCTCTGTTTTAGTTTGCTAAAGGCTGCCAATGCAAAATACTAGAAATGGATTGGCTTTTATAATGGGAATTGACTAGGGTAAGAGTTTACAGTTTCGAAGACTGTGAAAATGTCCAAATCAAGGCTTTATCAGAGATGCTGTTTCAACAAAAGCTGGCTGCTGGCAATCCTGGACTCCCGCCATGTGTCAAGGCGAAATAGCAGCTGGTCTCTGCCTTCCCCTCTAGGTTTACTTTCTCCCTGAGTTCAGCTTGGCCAATCAGGCATATAGTTCATCTCTTCCCTCTCCTCCTTGCTTCAGCTTCAGGCTGCTCTGCTGATTCCAGCCACTGGCTGCTCTCCCAGCCTCTTGGGGTTTCTCTGTCTTTCTGTGAGTGTAGGCAATCCTATAGTCTGCTCTCACGTGGCAGGGTAAAATGGCAGTTCTCTTTCTCTGTAAGTCTCTGCATGTTTCTTCCATTTATAACAGGCTTCAGCAAGAGGGCTGGATCCTGTCATAAAGGGTCATGTCTCATTGAAGCACTCCAATCAAAGACCCCCAATTAAATTCAATCCAATTGAAGGTTCCAACAATCTAATCAAAAAGTCCCTTAACTGAATCTAACCAAAAGTCCCACCACATACAATAGTTTTACAGGCACAGGATGGGTTCACTTTAATAACAGGATTTTCTGGGGTCCACAAAAGACTCAAACCAGGATATTTCACCCTCAGGACCCTGAAAATACATGTTCTTTCCATGTACAAATTACATTCATTCTATCACACTATTTCAAAAGGCTTAAATCATTTCAGGAACAATGCTAAGAACAAAAGCTCATAAAAATCAGTGATAAGCATGCAGTCTGTC
The DNA here is from genome assembly GCA_029593785.1 of Cabassous unicinctus. Classification (NCBI taxonomy): domain Eukaryota; kingdom Metazoa; phylum Chordata; class Mammalia; order Cingulata; family Chlamyphoridae; genus Cabassous; species Cabassous unicinctus. The sequence continues at coordinate 20,012 of JAQZBX010007735.1, read as the reverse complement.
TTGGGGCAAAACTCCCCCCTGGCTGTAGCTCTGTGAAACTTAAAAAACAAGTTATCTGCTTCTAATATATGAAGGAGGGAAAGTCACGGGAAAAACATTTCCTTTACTATAGGAAGAAATTTGAAGCAAAATATGGATCATGTGTCCCAAACAGTTCTGATAACCTACAGGGCAAACTCCATTAGATTTCAAAGTCTGCAAATCATCTATAGAATGAAGTTTTCTTTTCCTTGGGGCTTCATGGAGCTGGAGTCTCAACCCTTCCAAGGGCTTGCCCAGTGGCCATCTCCTTGGCTCCACACTCATCAAGCATCTGGGTGGTGCCCGAGCTCTAGGCCTCATCCTCCAAGAACAGTGGGGTGATGGCCATACTCTCCCCAATCTCTGGGGCCCCCACAGAACAGTGGGGGTGGTGACCTAACTCTCCCCAAACCCTCTCTGAAGCCTGGGGAGGTAACAATCTCCCTGACCAATGGAGCAGAAAGCCGACCATCATCAATACACATGGGTAGGGCCCCTCTCTTGGTCCAAGAAGATGTTTTTAGTCCAGACCTCAAGCTCATGTTCTGCCCTAGAAGTCATTTTTCCTTCAACCCCTCCCTTTTCTGTCCCTTTGCTGTAGTGGTTCTGTTCATACAGAGCTCACAAAAAAAAAAACAAAAAAAAAACTTGTTGGTTTACATGCAGTTCACAGGGGTCAAAGCTATCAGACATTAAGACTTTCCACAAGTCCTTCCTGGGTAACTGCATTTCCAACCCAGACTTGCAAGGAAATTGCTGACTGATTCTATGTTCAGTTAAGTCCTCCCATGGGGCCCTATCTTCTGAGGACTCATTTTCCAGAAGCTCAGAATTTCCCAAATCATCAATTTCTAGTTTCTTTGTGCCTAGGAGTTGAGTTCTCAGCTTATCCCTTTTCTCTCACATTTTGCTATGAGCTACAAGGAGAAGCCAGGCTGCATTTTCCACATTTAGTTTGGAAATCTCCTCAGCTAAATATCCAAGCCCTTCACTTTCAAATTCTGCCTGGAATTGTTAATTCCAAAGTGAGATATTATATAGCTACTTTGGATATTAAAATCAACCTAAGAAAAAGATTTCAACAGAACAACAGGAATAAAAACCCAGTTATAGTGTTTACAAGAGAAAAAGGGAAAAGAGGAAAGTGGGTTACACATACAGACCGTTCTATAGAGATGCTTTGCTGTAACCAAGAACATAGAAATGTAGGAGTGGGGAGGTGGGAATGGCATAGCTGAAGTGGATGTAGGATTTATTTGTTTGTTCTTAAGATGGGAGAATTATAACTTGATTGCAATAATTATTTAACAAAATGAAACAGAATCGTGCCTTCTATACGTTTACAGCAATATGTAATTTAGCATTATAAAAATCAACTAATTTAGACTAATTATCTATGTCGTTCTATCAGTGATGTTAGGATTTTTCACTTTAGCTTATGCAATCTAATAAAGAAAATATCTTGAATGATAAAGTTAAAAATCAATGCCTGTGTATCATGAGATTATTTGATGTCTGTCATGATTCTCTCAGGTCATTACACATTTCTATCCTTGCTCAAAAAATAATAAATTATTATGGTACCCAGCCATAAAAGCTGACAAAAATGAATGCTTGCTTTAAATACTTGTGGAAAATAATGCATAGCTTTTTATGTAATTTTCTAAGTAACAAATATGTTCATGTGGAAGCTCATTTAATAATTATAATTCACTATATATTAACATATAATCACCAAAAATATACTACATGAATATGCCCTCACAATTATTTATTCTGAAGGAAACACTTTCAAGGAAAATAAGCACAATACATAAATAGTATGAATACATAAATAGCACACCAAAATTTTCAATAGAAAAAAAATGTCAACTTTCAAATAAATGGTAATTATTAACATCCATGAGTCATGATAGAGCAAATGAACTCTGCTGTACCTACAATATACAGAAGAGATTTTCACAAGGCTTTTTTTTGTATTTTTTATTTTATTTTTTTCTTGTTTTATTTTACTTTTATATTCTTTGTTGTGTTGTTTTTCACATGTTTTTGACTGGGCAAATGTATATGTTTTATACGTAAGTCATACAGGAGAGTTGCTTAATTAGAAACTCCAGGTAAGATAAATCAGAAACCAAGCCAATGTATTTTTTGTTGCAATTACACACTCAAAATAAATTGAGATTATTACCTGATTAATTAGCATTTAATTAAAATTAAAATTAAATTGAATGTAAAAATCAGAATGAATAAACCAGTATATGGGAGGTTTTGAGGCTTTAAACCTGGACATTTTATATGGCACACTCCCTTTCCTTCCCCATTATTTTAAAAACATTTATGAGAAATTCTTGGGAGGTTTCACAAGTCAGAACTGGAAGGGCAGCCCACATCCTTTTTATTCTGGTGGCAGGAACTCAGTACCTGGCAAACACCTTACTTCAAGGGAGGTTAGGGCACGTAAGACAGCTGGAACCAGGAAGAAAAGGAAACAGACTTGTCAGTGAGCTTTTAAAACTTTTTCCCATTGATGAATAATTTACATAGAGTAAAATGCTCAGATTTTAAAAATACCATCCAATCAGTTTGAGATACACATACATTCCTGGCACACAGAACATTTTCACCATCTCAGAGAACTCCCTTCTTTCCTTTCCCAGTCAATAGCCTCCTCAAAGCAATCGGTGATTTGATTTCTATCATTATGGCTAGTTTTGACCATTCTAGATTTATGTGCTTTTTCATTCCTTGTGTCTTTCAGTCTACATAAACGTTGAGATTCATCTATGTTGTTGCATGCATCATCAGTTGGTTTTTCCTTTTTGTTTGCTGTGTAGAATCCTATTCAGTATTCTATTGTATGAATATACAGCACTTTGGGTTATCCATTCTTCTAAATGATGAACATACAACTATTCCAGTTTTGGGTGAGTTTGAATAAAGCTGAAATAAACATTCCTGTTCCAGGATTTCTCTTGGATAAACACCTATGAGTGGAATTGCGGGTCATAGGTTAAATGTGTATTTAACTATTTAAGAAACTGCAAAAAATTGTACAAGTGGTTGTGCCATTTTACACTATACCAGCAATGCACAAGAATTCTGGTTGCTGTGCATCCTCTCCAACATTTGGTGTTTTCAATTTTTTTCATTTAAGCTATTTCAGTGGGTATATAGTTGAATCTCATTGTTGTTTTCATTTGCATTTTTCTGATATCTAACAATGTGGAACACTTTTTTCGTGTGCTTATGGCTTCTTTTTAATTAAAAAAAAAGATATTTAGATTACATAAAAAATATAGGAGGCTAAGATGTTTTAATAATATTGTCTACACAAGGTAAAGAAGCAATCAGGATAAATAAGACAGGTGATGCAGCATTACTTTATATTTACAGTTTTGCTTTTTATCTTTGTGGTACATAATTCTGAACTGGTTTTGTCTTCCTGCCAGAGATAGCTACTATTTTAAAATGTAGGGTTATTTAATAATTTACCACAATATCACAAATAAATGATCCAGAAAGGATGTTATTCAATTTAGCAAGACAGGCTAAGCTGGTATATACATGGTGCAGTAGATTTTGCAAGTGTTTTTTTTTTTTTCTATTGTTGTTCTTGTTGGGTTTTTGTGTTCTTTTTTTTCTTCAACCACTATTGTTTAACAAAAGTCATTTCTCAAGTGTGGAATTGTTTCACAAATTCTATCAAAGTGTGTAAATACATAAATGGATGTTCAATCCAAAATTGGTGTGAAGTCTTTTATGAATTCTATCAGTCCATAATACCAAACACAATTTGACAAAAATTTATAACATTATAGAAGAAAATAAGTACTAGTTTGTGTGTGTGGGTAGGTGTTTCTAAATAAATTAACCTTGGAAGTAATTCAAAATTAGTTTCAATTCTTCAATTAAATTGGGTGGTTGGAGGAGAGTTGAGGTGTCAATAATGGAAAAATAGAATAAATATGATATGTTTATGATTAATAATGAGATTTTTTAATGTTTTTATCCATTCATTATCATTATGTCTTGATCAAAAAAAATTTAAGTGGGCTAAGGACCACAGATTCATCTAGCCACTTCCAAAATGAAATGATTTCTAGAAAGTCAATAAGTAAAGCAGATACCTTTTTGTCTAAGAAGAAAACTTCTTAAATTATTTCAAATTGGTTTTTTCACCATCCAGCAAATAAGGTGTAAATATATGATCTACTCAATATTTTCATTGTTGTTTTATTGCCAGTGTATTTTTTCATCCATTATCAGAAGAATAAAGCCTTTACCACCACCTCAGAAATTTCCCCCTTTCCCTTCTGTATTAGTCAGCCAAAGGGGTGCTAATGTGAAATACCAAAAAAATGGGTTGGTCTTTATAAAGGGTATTTATTTGGGGTAGAAGTCCACAGTTACCAGGCCATAAAGCATTAAGTTTCTTCTCTCACCACAGTCCATTGCCACGTGTTAGAGCAAGACAGCTGCCGGCGTTTGCCAGGGTTCAGGCTTCTGGGGTTCCTCTCTTCCCGGGGCTGCATTTCTCTCCGGGCTTAGCTTCTGGTTCCTCCACAAGGTCAGCTGTAGACGATCAGGCAAATGGTTGCTTGTCTTCTCCTGGGGCCTTCTTTCCAACATCAAAACTGCTTCTCAAAAGACTGCTTCAACTCTGTTCTTTGCCTTGCCTTTTAAATTCAATTCCCCACCCACCAGGGGGTGGGGCTCAACGCCCTACTGACTGACATGGCCCAGTCAACGCCCTAATCATAATTCAATCATGCCCAGATTAACAGATCAGATTACAGGCAT
>JAQZBX010007735.1:0-15088 GCA_029593785.1 Cabassous unicinctus | reverse complement strand
TTCCAATTTGTGCTATCCCAAATAGTACAACATTGTAATTATTTTAAACTTTTATGTTCTGTTGTATAATAATAAGCACACTTTGTTTTAATCCTATAGGTAAGTGAATTCAGAGTTGACCACCAGTGCTGTTACCACAGTTTCTCCATTCATTATTTGGTTTTGTTATGTTTATCTTCTGCATCTTTCTACAAAAGTTGATGACAACTTGGTTGTTTTAGTTTTCTAAAGGCTGCCAATTCAATATACCAGAAATGGGTTGGCTTTTACAGTGGAGATTTATTATAAGCTTACAGTTCTGAGTCTGAGAAAAATGTCCAAATCTAGGCATCAGGTGAAACTCTCTCCCTGAATGTCAGCTGCCACGATCCTGGACTCCTGTAAAGTGTCAGGGCACACTGGCAACTCTGCAGGTCCCTGCCTTTCCCTCCGGGCTGGGTTGCCTTCAGCTTCTTGCTGTTCTGTCTGTGGCTTTCTCTCAGCTTCTGGGAATCTCTTTGTCTTTCCAGCTTTTTATTCCTCTGATTATAAAAGACTCTAGTAAGAGAATTAAGACCCATCCTGGTCACGAAATCTAATCAAAGACCTTTAACCAAAGTAATTTAATAAAAAAGAAAACCTACAATAGGTTTTCACACACAGGAATGATAAGCCCTAAGTACATGATTTTCTGAGTTCCACAAAAGCTTCAAATTGCCACACTGGTAGACCAATATGGTGGAGTAAGACAATCCTGGGTGCCGTTTCCACACAGTATTTTTAATCAACTAGAAAAAACTGGCAAAGCCATTTTACTAACATTTCTGGAAAACTTAAAGGGTTGCATCACATGGCAAGCATCAAATCAAGAAAATGCAGCTTTAAAACAGTAGAAGAGGTCATGGCACCCTTGCTTGCTCCTCCCCCACCTCTCATATTGTTGGTCCCTGGTGCAGTTCTGGAGGGAACAGAGTAACCACTATGCACATACTGGAGTGCCTGTTTGTCGGTGCTAATCTATTGGATGGCAGGTGGAAAGACAGCCAGGAAAATGGTCTTTGTCTCACCTTCACAGAACTTGCCCTGCAGGCAGAAGCAGTGTAAGAAACAATTAAGTCAAGGGAAGCGGGAGTGGCTGAGTCGATAGAGCCCCCACTTACCATATGGGAGGCCCCGGGTTCGCTTCCCAGGGCCTCCTTGTGAGGGCAGGCCAGCCCCCGTGGCGCGAGGGGCTGATGCAGCGGGACCTCACAGCAAGGGGAAGATAAGCAGACACAGAGAAGACACACAGCTAATGGACACAGCAAGCACAAGCAGCAAGGGGGGGATAAATAACTAAATAAATAAATCTTTAAAAAAAAAAAAAGAAACAATTAAGTCAAAGCAGGGTGGATCAAAGGACTACCTGATTTAAGAAATATAATAGAGCACCTGTGAGGGGGGAATCTATTTGGTAAGGAGTAGAGGGGCATTTCAATTCCTGTAAGCCAAAGAAATTCCTAAGACCACCAGTGTGCACAAGTCCAGGGCAAGATGTGGGTTTAGAAAAGATGAGAGGACCCTGCATTTTACTTTTACCTATGCTTGATCTTCTTGATAGGAGGGCTAACACTGAAGGAGATCACCAGTCAATGCAGAACCAATTTGCAAAGACTGTGAAAAGTATTTCTTCCACTGTTATGTTTACTTTTGTTAGTTCCTGGCACTCAAGGAAATCTTTGTCATATTACTAGCTGGATAAAAACTGAAGAAGCAGATAGCTCAGGGACTAAATCCCAAAGGTAACATTTCAAAATATTAAAATGTAAAGTGTGCCACAAAAGATTATAAGACAAACAAAGAAACAGGAGAGGATGGTTTATCCAAAAGAACAAGGTAAAAATCCAGAAATGTTCAACAAAGACAAGATATTGGGCAAACCACACAAAGACTTAAAACATAATCTTCAATATGCTTAAAGTGATAAAGGAAAACACAAAGAAGAACTAAAGGATAGCAGTAAAACAATGAATGAACAATATAATAATCTCAATAAAGAGATGGACATTTTAAAAAGATGCAAACAGAAAGATGAGTTGAAGATCACAAAAACTGAAATGAAAATTTCCCTAAGGGTTTCAACAGCAGATTGGAGTTGGCAGAAGAATCATTGAACTAGAAGACAAAACAATTGAAATAGTTCTAGTTGAGGAACAGAAAGAAAAAGGAATGGAAACAGTGAGCAGAGCCTAACAAACCTGTGGGAAACCATCAAGCATGCCAACATATGCATTATGTGTGCCCCAAAAGGAGAAAAAAGAAGGAAATTTCAAAGAAAAAATGGCATACACACTAAAGAATCCAAGGAACCCCAAACAGAATAATTTTAAGAGACCAATGCTTAGATGCACGGTAGTCAAATTGCCAAATAACAAGGACAATGAGAGAATTCTGAAAGCTGCAAGATAAAAACAATGTGTTACATACAAGGGAGCACCAATTAGATTAAGTTCTGATTTCTGATCGGAAACCATGGAGGCAAGAAGGCAGTGGTATGAAGTATTTAAAATGCTGCAGAAATACAATGGCCAAACAAGTATTCTCTATCCAGTGAGACTGTCTTTCAAAGATGAGAGAGAGAGATTAAGATATTCTCAGATCAACAAAATCTGAGGAGTTCATCACCATTAGATCTGCCCTACAAAAAATGCTAATGGGAGTTCTTCAGAATGAAAGAAACAGACACTAGGATTGAAGTGGCATAAAGAAATAAATATCTCCAGTAAAGGTAACCATATGAGTAATTATAAATATCACTAGTATTTTACTTTATTTTTTGGTATGTACCTCCACTTTTTACTACTTACAGGTTTTAAAATGAAAATGCATAAAAATAATGTTAAATCTATGGTTTGGGACATACAATGTATAAAGACATAGTTTTTAATAAGCACAACAAAAGGTGGGGAGAAGAGGGTATAGGATAAATGTATGTGTAAGCTATTGAAGTTAAGTTGGTATCAAAGCAAATATGATTGTGATAGATTTAGGATGTTATATTTAAGTCCAATGGTAACCACAAGCAAAATATGTGAAAATATATATACAGACAAAAATGAGAAGTGATTCCAACTGGCCTAATACAAAAAAAGTCAAGCAAATATGAAAATATGCATTAATGGAAAAATTGAGGGACAAAAATGATGAAAGACTTACAAAGACCAAACAGAAATATGATAGAAGAAATCCAGGCATTATCAGTAGTTACTTTAATTGTAAGTGGGTTAAACTCTCCAGTCAAAATGCAGGGATTGACAGAAGGGATAAAAAAGTATGGTCCAATTATATGTTGTTCACAAGAGACATTAATTTCAAAGACAAAAGTAGAAAGTTAAAGGATGTAAAAAATTTAACATGCAAGTAGTAAAAGAAAGAGAGCTGAAATAACTATACTAACATGATACAAAACAGACTTCAAGTCAAATACCATTACAAGGGACAAAGAACGTCACTATATACTGATAAAAGGATCAATTCCACAATGACTTAACAATTATAAATACATGTGCACCTAATGACAGACTCTAAAAGGCATGAAGAAAATGTTGACAGATTTGAAGGGATAAACAGATGATTCTACATTAATAGTAGGAAACTTCATTATTCCACTTTCAATAATGGATAGAACATCCAGACAAAAGATTAGTGTAGAATAGGATACTTGAATGACAAATAAACCTAACAGACATATAAGGGACACTTCACCCAACAGCAGAATACAAAATCTTCTTTAGTATATATTTTTTATTCTCAAGGCTAGGCAATATGTTAGGTGACAAAACAAGTCTCAATAAATATTGAAAAATATTGAAAGCATAAAATGTCTCTTCTCCTACCATAATGGAATTAAGCTAAAATCAATAACAGAGAGCAAAGTAGAATATTAACAAATATGTGGAAATGAAAAAACATGCTCTTAAACAGCCAATGGGCCAAACAAGAAATCACAATGGAAGTTAGGGAATATCTTGAGGTGAATGAAAATGAAAACTCACCATACCCAAATTTATGGGATGCAACAAAGGCAGTGCTGAGAGGTAAATTTATAGTCTAAGTGCTTACATTTAAAAAGAATAAAATTCTCATATTAGAGGCCTAACCTCAGAACTGGAGGATCTAGAGAAAGAAGAACAAATTAAACAAAAGGAGAACAGAAGGAGTGAAACAAAATGATTAGAGCAGACATCAATGAAAGAGAGATAAAAAACAACAGAGGGAATCCCTGAAACCAAAATATGGTTGTTTGAAAAGAGCAATATCATCAATAAACCTTCAACTTTTTAATTTAATTTTACTTTTATTAGAGAAGTTGCAGGTTTACAGAAAAATCATTCATGCAGAAAATAGTTTCTATATACCCCTCCCCCAACCTCACACAGTTTTCCTGTTACAAACACTTTGCACTAGCATTGTACCTGTGTTACAGTTGCTGAAACAATATTATTATAATTTACAATTAACTATAATTATAAACTATTTATAAAAATAAATATAAACTATTTATTTTCCTTTTCCCATCTCCTGCTTAAGTATGTAAGGCAGGATGACAGGGAATCCTAATGTTCAGCATTTACAGGGAACTTTAAGACACCACAGGATATGACCAGGCAACCTAACTAGTTAAGATTCTATCACCTCTACTGTCCCATACTCCTACGCCCATACTCAGGAAAGCTATTAAGGGATCTTGGAAACTATGTTCAGGCTTTAAGGAATGAATATTAGCAACACAATATTAAAAAGGAGCGATGTCTCCTCACAAAGCTCTGGGGAAGTGCTGCAGGAAGACAGAGAACACACCCGCTATCAGAGAGAGAGTTAAAGGAAATGGGACATTTGGATCCAGGGCCAGTTTTTTAGCATAAGGATTCAGAGTGAAGCACATGTTAGAACCACACAAATGAATTTCCCTTGCAGTACTTGGAGGCATTTCCATTAACAAGGCTCTTAAAGAAAAAGAATAACTTTCGTATCCCTGGAAAAGCTGTGAAATCATTTGCATTCAGTGAGACAGCTGTATACTGCTGCAGAGTTTGCCCACTATTCCTCTTGGGAATGCAGTTCAGATCAACTATGAAGTGGCCATCCCAGGTCTGCTGGAAGATCTGTGACATCCCATAGTATGCCTTCATATTAGGTTTCTATTTCTACTATTACCACAAACTTTGCAGCTTAAAACAAAACAAATTCATTATCTTCCCATTCTGAAGGTCAGCAGTCTAGTACATGTCTTACAGGGCTAAAGTCAAGGTGTCAGTGGACTGCATTTTTTTCTGGAAGCTCTAGGAGATAATTTATTTCCTACTCATTTAGGTTATTGGAAGAAATTAACTCTCTGTGATTGTAGGATCAAGGTCCTGTTTTCTTGCTTACTGCAATGTGAGGGTGGTTGCTGCTCAAGAAGCCCACTTGACTCATGGCCCACTTACTCCATCTTCAAAGTTAACCATGGAGGGTGGAGTCTGTCTAACATCTAATCTCTCTAATTTACTTTTCCACATCCCTCTTCTGTTTTAAGAGCTCAGGTGATTAGATTGAGCCTGCCCAGAAAATCCAGGATAATCTATTTTAAAGGCAGTTGATTAACAGCCTTAAATCTATATACAACTGTAATTGTCCTTTGGCACATAACCTAACATATTCACAGGTTCTGGGGATTAGGGCATGGAAGTCTTGGGGGTGGGCATTATTCTGTCCTACCACAGCCTTCCTTCACTTGAAAATAAAAGGGAAGATCTAATGAACAGGTCATTTGTATCAAGGGCCGCACTGAAGGCAAGAAAGTGCAGTAACTGGTAGGCCAAGAGTAAGATCAGAATGGGGATAGGATGCACACCAGAGTGTGATGGCATCACAGGCTTTCCTTGATCTCACCATGCTCCTCAGCTCCAGACTGTCACACAGTGAGCTCCTGCTCAATGGGAGTTTCTCTTCATCATATACCTACTGTAGCAGTTTGGCAGTTTGATATAGTTATGAATTCCCAAAACAGATATTGAATTATGCTTGTAAACTGGTCTGTTCATCTGGGCATGATTAAGTTATGATTAGGGCTTTAATTTGGCCACATCAGTAGGGTGTTGAGCCCCGCCCCTTGGTGGGTGGGGTCTCAAAGATAAAAGACGTGGCAAAGGACAGAGTTGGAGTTTTGAGTTGGAGTTCTGATGCAGAGTCTTGAGCTGGAGCCCTGGGAAGTAAGCATACAGAGGAGTCTGGTCATGAGGAAGGAGAAAAGGTCCCGGTAAAAGAAACAAGCCGTTTGTCTGACAGTTCACAGCTGGCCTTGTGGAGAGAGGCAAAAGCTAGAGAGCCTCATAGTCTACAGATGACCTTGTGGAGGAAACAGAGGAGCTAAGCCCGGAGAGAAACGCAGCCCCAGGAAGAGAGGAACCCAAGAAGCCTGAACCCTGGCAAACGTCAACAGCTGTCTTGCTTCAACATGTGGCAACAGACTTTGGTGAAGGAAGAAACTTATGCTTTATGGTCTGGTAACTGTAAGCTTCTACTCCAAATAAATACCCTTTATAAAAACCAACCGATTTCTGGTATTTCACATCAGCACCCCTTTGGCTGGCTAATATACCTACCTAACTCCTACTCATCCATTATGGACCAGCTTAGAGGGTTCTTCCTCCAGGAAGCTTCCCTGAACATGTCCATCTGTACTTCTATGCCATCCTGAAATATCCCTCCACCTCCATAACCAGTGCTGATAACTTTTCTGAATCTCCCACTACTCCATAAATACAAAGAAGGCATGGAAATCTTTCTTTTTCTTAATTTCTTTCCCTGTTCTTAGCACAGTTCTTGGCTCTTAGTATATGCTTGATACTATCTTTTGAATGAGAGACTCCCTAAATGAAGTCAGTCATATAAGCACCCTGGGCTTTAGTGCTAAATTAAAATGAGTTGTCCCTGACCTCTAGCCAGAGAAAGGAGACAGCAGATTATTTTTCAGGAGGAGCCAAGCATTGATGAAAGGTAGGAGGGACTTCGCAGTCTCATCAAATCTGGGTGAGGGTTTGAGCCAAATAACATTCCTATTGTAACCAGAGGTTTGGATTTCCCCTATAACTAGAAATTTGGAAAAACTGTTTACATATACCCTCAGAAATATAGACTTGGAGTCTCAAGTTTGCACTTAAACCCTGACTCTGACCTTTTCTAGGTTTTTGGACCATGAAAACAAGTCATATAATCTTCATGAAGGACCAGTTTTTCTCACAGTTTATGTAAATGTAGTTTAAAAACTAAATTGCTACATGTAAGATATTACTGGTCTAAGTAATGATAGAGAGCGTTAAGCATTGTTAACATTGGGTGGACCAAGGAGTAATCACATTATGTGAATAAAATGATTGCTCTCAACTTATCTGTATATTTACATGGCATCTGTTATTGTGGTATTGGGATCCTAGGACAGACACAGGCTGCTCTAGTTAAATTAATTACCCAGGAGTTGGGGGAAAACCATCTTTTTCATCCCATCTGTGCTAGAATCAGTAAGTTCTTTTACTTTTCAGATGCACTCTATTAAGAACTGGAAGTGGGGAGAGAGTAATGACTCTAGAAACTTATCTTTCATTACCTACTGAAGACTGTAATACCTGCATGAAGTCAGATGAGGGGAGGAACATTTCACCACACACATCTTCCCCTAGAATGGACCTTCTCTCATGTCCTGTGTCTCCCCAAGATCACAGGCACAGAGCGTCTGCATAAGGGAATATCAAATCAGGTCACAAGCAATCCTTTTTGGAGAAAATAAAATGCTTTAAATCTATAAAAAACTTAGAGTCAGAGTCATCACTAATTAGGTTTTATTCAGACTGTTATGACTAAAACTGTCACTCAGGAACTATTCATTGTCATCTTTGAATTCTAGAGTTATGTTGCCCCTTTTTACCACCTTGTCAATGCTTTTTCAAGTTTTGTTGTTAATTAAACAATACTTAGGCAGTTTGTTAAGCAAGCAGATTCAGGGGCCACCCAGAGAAACTTATCATTTCTGAGATGTGACACAGGAATCTATATATTTAACAAGCATCGTTGAGAGATTCTTAAGTAATTCTTAAGTAATTCTGAAGTTTAAAAATGATTGTACTATAGAGTCTTTTATGGTCCATTCATCCCATATTATTGTGGTCCCACAGGCCACCTTTTCAATTGTACAGTTCTAGTGTCTATCTTTACATATTTCTTGGGCTAGGAAGTTTTGTACTTTCCCCTCTGACCTGGGGCCATGACAAAGAATCCTGTTGATATGTGGCAGTGCTACAAAAAGTGTACTATGACTGTTTGAGATTATGTTTGTGAATCCCCAAAAGAGAAAGATTATGTTTGTAAGCTAATCCATTCCTCTGGATGTGATCCCCTTTGATTGCATTAGATTCAGCTGAGATGTCTTTGATTAAATTACCTGTTAAGATCAGGACTCTGATTCAACCACATCAGAAAGTGACTAAGGTTGAGTCCCTGCTCCCTTGGTGGGGCTGATGTAAATGGACACTCACTCAAGAGGACACATGGAAGAGGAGAGAACTTGGTCATTTTGATCCTGCCATGTGATAGAAGGGAGAAGGCTCAAGCAGCTAAAACCCAGGGGAAAGACAGACCATTTGCCTGATAGCTTACAGCTGACTTTGGGAAGAGAGCCGAGACTGATATAGAAAGCCCAGAAAGAAACAAGCCCTATGCCAGGAAAGAGAGGAAGCCCTGAGAGACAAGCCCTATGCCAGCCTACAGCTGAGAGAGAGGAAGTCCAGAGGGGAATCCTGAACCTTAACAGAAATCAGCGACCATCTTGCTTCAACATGTGGCAAATGACTTTGATGAGAAAGCAACCTTGAGTTGGACTCTTTAGGGCCTCACAACTGTAAGCTTTTACCCCAAATAAATATCCTTTATAAAAACCAACAGGTTTCTGGTACTTTGCATCGACACCCCTTTGGCAGCCTCATACAGATACCATAAAGATCTCTTGTTTCTCTCCTCCCATCTGAACAAGGACAAGCCAGCAAATAGAAGGGCTCACAGTTCCAGGAAGCTAATGGTAGCAGCAGGACAGGTCACCACCAGCTATACAGCAGCCATGGCCCCATCTCCATGGTGCACCTTGGATGAACCTGTGTCCATCCAGGTGCTTGGGGTTTCACCATTCAAACCCTGCTCTTCTATAGAAGAAGTAGTCTTGAATTTTTCAGAAGTGCCATGAAGCATGGTTTGGTTTCCCAAAGGGAGGCACCAACTACTCTTTCCCAAGCCAAGGGTCAGACCAGCCCCATGGTGTAAGTACATGAATGAGAAGAGAGATGAATTGTGAAATAATGTGTAAGGAAAATTTGCTTTTTCATTTTAAATTATAATTCTTAATCAGTAACCCTCTTAAGTAAGTAATAGAAACAAGGTAAAATAGTTAATGCCCTACAAAGTAATTGGAATTTGCCCTGTGGTACATTCTGTTTTCTGCAATATTTTTTTTTAATCTCCAAAGAGGACAAAATGAATTTATAAATCCACAAAAGGAAATAATAAGCTGGTAAAATTATTCCTTTTAATCTTGAGATAAAAATGAATAATCGATACCATTTAGCCTTTTCCCTAATGATCTATTCCTGAAAGGAACAATTGAATATAAAACTCTGTAATAATTATTGAGCCCCAGGAGAAATTCTGCAATTAAACCAGAATTATATTTCTTGTAGGTTTCATTTTTATGTCATTATAAAAGTCTATATTTTCCATGAAAAAACAAAAGTGATAGAATTTTTTTTTACTCTCCTATTCCAGGAATAAACTTGATTGGTACTAGCAAGAAATAGTGGGAACAAAAATTGCAAAGTACATAGGCTTTGGACTCAGAATGACCTGGGTTTAAATCTCTGCACTCCTGCTTAATGGTTATGTGAATTGAACAAGAATCTCTAAGCCTCAGTTTTCTTATCTGCAAAATGTAGAGGCTTTGTAACCTTTCTATGAGAAGTGAGAACATAACAATAATAGGTCTGTTACAATGGTTTAGAGGTGCCCTGCTGGAGATTAAATTTGTCTGGTTTCTTTTCCTTCTTTAGGTAGTGAGAGGGCTGCTGGAATTCTCCTTGATTGCCTGAAGGAAAAAATCACTTCCGAGGTGCTGAGGTGGTCTCCCTGTTCTTTGGATATTATAAGAATAATGCCATTGTCAAAGAAGAATGTATATGCATACTTTGTGTTTAGATTTATTAGACAAATATGTCAATCTGAAGAATGGGAGGGGGAAGGGAGAGGAAGCTGAAGTTACCAAGAATGGTTCCCCTCAGGAAAATAAAAGGATAGCCAAATTATGCAGGAGAAAATTTTCATCAGGTCTTTGAGTTTGAGGAGCTAGAAAGTTTGGGGTGGGGTAAGATTATAAGAGTGGTCAATAGCAGCTTATTGGCAGACCCAAAATTATGGCCCTGAAATTAATTATATACATTTGGAAATTATGGCTAGAAAAGTTCTGGGGTCAGAGGTAGTCCAGAAGACCTAGTCTGGCAACACATTTTCCAGGAAAGACCAAATTAGTTGTTGCATTACTATCATTATAAGATGTTTCTCCCTGATTCCAAGAAATTGCTCCATAAATAAAACACTGGGGGCTTAAAGCCTTTTTTTTTTCTATTTGGTTGTGTCATCATCTTTTTGGTGCATTGCTTCACTGTGCCCCCATGCCATGTGGGTGCCTGTGCGGTCTGGGATGCCTTTTTTACCTTTTTTTACCAGGAGGTCCCAGGGATCGAACCCGGGTCCTCCATATGGTAAATGGGAGCTCAATTGCTTGAGCCACAGCCGCTTCCCTTAAGGCCTTTATTCTACATATGAACTGGGACAGAATGATACAAATCAAGTAAAATAGTATCTTTCCTATCCTAGTACTGTTTATCCTTTTATACTACATTGTGTAAGTCTTAAACACGTGACATATGCTTGTAAATTTTTGTCTCCACAAGAACGTAAATTCCATGAAGACAGAAATCTGTTTTGTTTTGGTCCCTGATGTATCTCCAGCACCAAGTCACCTGTAGTGGATTGAATTATGTACCCCCAAAATGGCATGTTCTTAATCTTATTCTATGTTTCTGTGGGTGTAGACTCCTTTATAAATAAGACACTTTGAAGATGTCTATCAGTCAAGGTGTGGACTAATTTGTGAATAGGATCTTTTAACATCCTAGTTAGATGTGGCCAAACTAAAGGAGGGCAGGCCTTAATCTGTATGACTGGAGGCCTTATTAAGAGGAAATTCAGATACAGGAGACTGAAGCTGGAAGTCAGTGGAAACCAGGAGAGGAGACACAAGGAGAGATAAATCACCAGTGAGAGGCAGAGGTGCAAGCCATGGAACCCCAAGGATTGTAGCAAGGCAGCACCAGAACACTACTGACTTAGGGGAGAAAGCATGGTCTTGACAATACCTTGATCCTGGATTTTAGCTCCCAAAACCATGAGATGAAAAATTCCTGTTGTTAAGTCAACCAATGTATGGTATTTGTCATAGCAGCCTGGCAACTAACACAGCACCCAATCAATATCTTTTGCATCAATGAATCATGTCTCCAGAGTCAATTCTAACAAGTTTTGTATCTGGACTTTACTAGCTATATGATATTGAGCAAATTGTTAGTCTCTCTAATTTCTAATGTTCAATTAACCTCAGTAAAATGGAGAAAATAAAAGTTTCCTAATGTAACAGATTTTTTGCAAAGATTGTATTTTTATATGTAAAGCTTTAGCAATGTAGGGAGCCTTTTGTACAGTTAATATTTTGTAATCTAATAAACTCAGAGTGTAATATGTAGGCATTTAAAAAGCTCATGTTCTTACAAAATAAAAAAAGGGAAAATAGAGAAAGTCCAATAAAAAGAAAAAGGACAGAGAGACTGAAAAATAAAATTATTTCTAGAACAGGGACTGGGTTTCAGGAGAAAATCTAAAGAGAGTATGTGATAGAAAAGTTTTAGTTGAACTCTACAAATTTATTATGTCTGTTTTGCAACTAGAGTGGGACAATTTGCCTACATGCAAATTTCTTCCAGGGTTTAGAACTGTAGCTCATTTGGGGTGTAGCTACATTCCCAGAAAGATGAGATCCATGGGTTGTGCCTTCCAGGCAACACAATAATGTTTTTATAGGGTCATCTATTTGGGAAGCAAAATAGTGAGTGTTTTAATTTCCTAGGCCCAAACAATGGGAATTTTTTCACTTACAGTTTTCAAGCCAGGCACAAGTCCAAATCAAGGAATCATCAAAACAAAGATTTCTTCCAGAAGACCAGCAGCTGGCAATCCTTGGCTCTTCTGTAACATGGCAAGAAACATGGTGGCCTCTGTTTGTCTTTCCCTTCTCTTCTGGGTTTTGGATTTCATTGAGTTCAACTTCTTGCTTTTGTGGCTTTCTCTCTCTCTTTCTCTCTCTCTTCATTCCATTTATAAAGGACTCCAGTAATAGTGTTGCATTAGTCAGCCAAAGGGGTGCTGATGCAAAGTACTAGAAATCTGTTGGCTTTTATAAATGGTATTTATTTGGTAAAAGCTTACAGTTTCAAGGCCTTAAAGAGTGCAACTCAAGGTACCATAAGAGGTACTTCCTTACTCAAAGTCTGTTGCCACATTTGGAAGCAAGATGGTGGGCGATGTCTGCAAGGGTTCAGCCTTCCTCTTTCCTCTTAAGGCTCTGTGGTCTCAGATTTTTCCTATCTCAGCTGTTGGTTGGCATAGGGCTAGTCTCTTCCTCTGAGGCTCATTTATTTCTGGGCTCAGCTGCTCTGTTCTCATCACAAGGTCAGCTGTAAACTATCATGTACATTTCTCTTCCTGGGGACACAGGATCCTCTGTGTATCTTCTCTGTGTATCTACTTCTCTTGTCCACCCTCTGTGTGAGAGTCTATTTTATTAGCCCACCAAAGAGGTGGGGACTCAACCCAGCAAGCCCTAATGACTTTCTCATTAAAGCCCTAATCTTAACATAATTTAATCAAAGACATCTCAGCTGAATCTAATATAATCAAAGGGTATCATGCCCAGAGGAACAGACAAGTTTACAAATGTAATCTCTCTTTTTGGAATTCATAAATAATCTCAAACTGCCACAAGCATTAAGACCCATTTTGAATGAGGTGAATGACACAATAACTGAAATAACCTCATCAAAAGTTTCTATTTACAATAGGTCCATACCAACAGGAATGGATTAAATTTAAGAACATGTTTTTCTAGGGTAAATACAGCTTCAAATCACCACACTCTACCCTCTGGACCTCAAAAAGACATGTTCATTCCATATGCAAAGTGCATTTATTCCATCACAATTTCCCAACAAACTTAAGTCATTTTGATGAGACTTTTTACTAAAAATGCATTGTACAAGGTCTCATTGAACTTGGTTCTGGGTATGGTCTGTCTTGCGGCACAATTCCCCCTCTATCTTGACCTGTAAAACTTAGAGAACAAGTTATCTGCTTCCAATATACAATGGAGGGACAGGCATAGGGTAAACATTCCCATTCAAGAAGGGAGACATTGTAAGGAAAACAGGGAACATGGGTCCCAAGCAAATCTGAAACCCAGCAGAGCATACTCCATTAAGTTTCAAGGTCTGAGAGTCATCTATCAATCAATGTTTTGTCCTCCACAGCTACTGAAGCAGCAGCCCCATACCTTTCAAGCACTTGTGCAGTAGCCCTGCACTCCCTGAATATTGGGGAGAAGGCTCCACCCTCTTCAAGCATTGGGGTGGTGGCCAGACTCTCTGCAATCCCTGGAGCATAGGCTCCACCCTCTGAAAACACTGGCGTGGCAGCACCTTTCCTGAACAACAGTGTGGAAGTCATGCCCTCTCCAAGTGCTGGGGCAGACTCACCCTTTTCACACACATGGGTGGGCCTGCTCTCTTGGCCCAAGAATATGACTTTGGTACAGACCTCAGCTTCTTTGTTCCACTCTTGAAGTGATTTTACCTTCAATCTCTCCTTTTCCTTTCCCTTTTATTCGAAGGTGATGGTGGTTCTGTTCATACAGATCTTGCAAAGTTTGTTGGTTTTGTATATAGTGCACAGGGGTCCAGACCATCAGACAAAAGATCTTTATACAAATCCTTCCTGGATAATTGGCCGATTGGTTCCATTTTCAGTTAAATCCTCACATGGAGCACTATTTTTCTGGGGATTTGCCTTCTGGAAACTCAGAATTTTCCAAATTAACACTTCCTAGTTTCTTTGTGCCCAGGACTTCAGTTCTTAGCTTATCTCTTTCCACTTCTGTTTTACTGTAAGTTGCAAGGAGAAACCAAGTTACACTACCCACATTTAGCTTGGACATCTTCTCAGCTAAATATCCAAGTTTGTCACTCTCAAATTCTTCCTCCCATCCCACATCAGAACTCAATTTCTCCAAGTTCTGTGCCACTTTAAAATAAGGATCACCTTTCCTCCAGTTTCCAATAACACATACGTTATTTCCATCCAAAGCCTAAATACAAGTACCTTTAGTGTTCATATTTCTACCAATAGTCTCTTCAAAACAATCTGACATTTTTCTGTCAAGCAGCCTCTACCCATTACCCAATTTAAAAAAGCTGTTTCCCCATTTTTGTTATTTGCAACAGCAGCACTCCACTCTTCTGGTAAACAAAATCTTTTAGTTTCCTAGGTTGCTCAAAGCAGATACCATGATATGGGTTGCTTAAACAATGGGAATTTATTAGCTTACAGTTTGAGGCCAGGTAAATGCCCAAATCAAGGCATCATCAACATAATGCTTTCTTCCAGAAGACTGGCTGCTGGCAATCCTTGATTCCTCTGTCGCATGGCAAAGCACTGTGACCTATATTGAATGAGGTAGGTTACACCTTACATCTCATTAATTTGGTTTTGGAAATTTGTGCTCATCTCACTGATTAGTTCTCTTAAATTCTGTATCTCTTCTGGGACTTTGATGTATTCCTTTTCTTGAGCCATGTCTTCTATTTTCTTAGTATGGCTCGTAATTTTTTGTTGATGTTTAGGCATCTGGTAGGTTGTATTTTACTTAGATGCTCTATCTCTTTCTCTT